>DWCF01001974.1:0-26527 GCA_018230265.1 Delias oraia | reverse complement strand
CCAAGCGTCTTTAGGGGAGGCCTATGTCCAGCAGTGGACTTGAATGGGCTGATGATGATGATGATGATGATGATGATATTTAAAATAAAATAGGGTACATAACATACAAAACTGTGATATATTATGGTCGTTAATGAACAATATTTTTAATTCAGTTTATTTCAAATACTGCCATCTATTACAAAATAAGTGCTTTTATTACAATACATATATGATTATATAGCGAATACCGTTAGAAGAGATGTCGCTATTAGTTAAATAAGTGTAAAAACTTTTTGAGTAAATTGTTACTAAATAATAATTTTCTTTACTTATTTTATGTTAAAATAAATCTTTTATCAATATAATTTTTAATCCGATCCTTTCTATAAGGATTTCATTATTTTTGATTTTATACTATGATAAAAAGTTGTACGTCAATCTCAATGTTATGACATTTCACAGACATTCATTAAAAAAATTGTCTATGATATTTTAAAATGGCTGCGTATAGTTATGTCTTGTCGGGTTATTGCATTCTTTGTTTATGCTGAAAAAATGTTTCCCATATGTATTTTTTGACTCTTGTGACACAATAAAATGCTTATGAACGTAACAGCTTTGAATATACATTTAGATTCATACAAGTGTGTGATTTGACATAAAACTAGTGCCTCACCTTGTAAAGAGAAAATGGGGAACTGTTTTAGTAGTGCTGGAGAAAAGGATTCTAAAAACAAAAATGAACGAATTAATACTCATGAAGAAGATACAAGGCAATTTCAGACACCGGTGCCAACCCCTCCGCCGGATCCTATAAGATCTGTAGTAAATCTACTCCCAGATACTAGTGAGGTTCCTCCCACCCGAATATTTGTTGCCCTTTATGATTACGATGCCAGGACGGATGAAGACCTTAGCTTTAGAAAGGGCGAACATTTGGAAATTCTAAACGATACTCAAGGTGATTGGTGGCTAGCAAGGAGCAAGAAAACTAAACAAGAAGGTTACATTCCCTCAAATTATGTCGCCCGCTTACAGTCGATTGAGGCCGAGCCGTGAGTACTCATTACGCTTTTAATGTTTATGCAACTATAGGCCGTAATCGGAGGATCCCGACTTAGTTTATTGCATTATTGTGTTGTATCATAATATGTTGTGGGTTTAAATACTCTTTTTAAAATATGGTTAGTGTATAAATGAGTGCTGTTAATTAAGATTTTCATTTGTGATGTTAAAATTAAATGCAGTAGTAATGTATTAAAACATGGCTCATATCAAGTGAAAGCATAACTGGTATGCACACATTACAATGCATTCACTGTGCACTCTTGAGTGTAAATAGAAAGGTGAACTTAAAGATCTTAACTGGCTATTATTAATTATTGATACTAAATTTTAATGCCTTCAAACTTAGGTAGACGAGATTTCTTACTTTTATTATACAATATCAATAAATGACAAACAATTGAGAGTGAATAACTTACTTTCATATGGTATTACTTTTATAGTAATAAAGTGCTTTTCATATTATTAAAAGTTTATAATACAATATCAGAAATTTCTGTAACTAAAAGTCATGTAACTTTTCTGATTCTTAATATTAGTTGCTTGTTATAGTTTTATCAGGTTCCTTTTCAATTGTTTTTAGTGTTTCCTTAAAACATGATATTTTAGCGCAATTATCTTGAGCTGTATTTTGCTTTACCCAATGTAACTGAATTTATAATCAACATTGTAGCCTTTCTATCTCGGCTCATCATTATTGATATATAAATACAATGTGATTTTTAATATTATCGAATGTACTCAAATAGGGCAGACAATTAGCCTCATCATGAATTCGGCTCTGAATCTTGCAAGATGCTAATGAATGTAACAAGTTTTGTTCTTATCCAAATTCAAACTTAGAAAAGTCACATGTGCAATGAGACAGCTTTCTACTTTTAATTGCTGAAATGTATTAATCTCACATTCTTAACATGTATATTTGTTTGAATGAAAATAATCATTTATCTTATTGTAATCTTGTCCTGGTGACCTAGATATTTAAAATAATTACACACAGTTTATCATTTTACCAAACGGCTCATGCAGCTCTAGTGAACTTTCTAGAAACTTGAATGATTAGCACTATTTAATTGGATGTATGTCAAGCATATTTTGCCAAACGCAGCTCGGAAGTGGTTCCGCGACTAATCACCGGTTCTTCGAATGTGCTCCAACGCGAGCGTCCTCGCATCGCTTCCGTGCGAGATAATGCGTACTGACATGCATTGCCGGAAAAGCGTTTGCCATTATAGTACTTCTTTTCTGTTAAACGAAGGTCGTCATTCTAACAACATGCAACCATCCACCGTCCACCTTTAAGCACGTCAAGGTCAATGACGTGTCTACAAAGGCAGTAGTGGCCCAGAGCTGTACACTTCCACTTGAGAAGCAAAATAAACATAGGGACAGCACATTCGCGTTGCTGCGCATTGCTCCGATCGGCGCATAGGCGCTAGCGAATGTGTCGGCCGGTTCGCTTTTTTTTTAATTCTATAGCGGACAACGGAGTAGGCAGTTTTAAGGGCCTCCGATATTCTGTGAACTATGTATTCTGTGAACCCATGGTATCACTTCGGACGAGACGGCCGAATTAGTGCGTCAGCATCGCTCTCCCACGGGAGCGTCAGTATTAAGACGCTCGACCGGCCGCTGTCACATTCTTCCAGAGATTGAATAAATTATACATTAAATTATAATTTATAATTGTCCGAACCGGGTTCGAACCCGATATCTCTAGCTTCATGGTACACTTTTAAACCATTAAGCTACGAGGTTCTCATTATGCACTAACTCGTGCTTTCGTGCCCGGCCATAAACTGAAGAGATCTAGATTCTTGGTGAATACACAGCTGGGTGACCTTTTAACTTGTAAACCGACACTAAAGATATCGTATTTCGCATACAGAAGGATCTTATTGAAAATAAATGGTTTTGTTCAATTGCGTAGGCCCCTGACGTGGAAATTACAAACGAGAAGCCCCGAAGTGCTTTTACTCGTTGCGGGCGTGTCGTCTTTGGAGCACTTGCATCGAAGTGAACTCGGCCATGGATAGGGTTACGAGCTTACGGTTCTTCCATAAACAACTAAATTGCTAGACAAACATTAGAGACTCGCTATTTCGAAGGCACGGCCGCGGGGCGCCGCTGTTCAGAGCTTACTTAACGGCGCCTCGGGTTTCAGACAATGTCACAGAGACGTGTAATGCAGTTTTGCACATCTAGTGATCACACTTGATGTTTTCAAAGAGCAGATTGTTCCGTCGCGCCTACTTAGTGGAAATACTAGTTTGAGGAATTCTAATGAATAACCGTTAGCGCAGGCACCGTACCCATGCGACGGATGAAAGAAGATAAAAACTTGAAACGAGTGAAATTGAAACCGATTGAAACAGCCTCCGACACTGCAATCGCGAACCAAAACAATTCATATTGTAGCTGATCCTGCGATGCACACACATCCTATGTCTGCTTCCTGCAGTTATCCACTCGTAGCCTAGATGTCTCCGCATCTACAGAAGGTCGCACGAAGCTTGCCATCGCAGGTGCTATTCACCTATCGATGCTACGTATCATTCCAAAGTTGAAGCCCGTTTGTTCGGACGCGGCTGCGGGATGCTGCTAGTGCCGCGACGGCGCGGGAGCTGCGCTCGTGAGAGATTCTGATGCGTGTCCTAGAAATATCGGACGAGTATGAGGGTGCCTATTAAAGATTATCGCCCGCAGATTATGCTAATCTGCCTCGGCGTATTTATAAGTTCTGATTGTTCAAAACGAATGGCCCATGTGTCATCGCTTCGCGCAGTCCTTCGCGCTCGAAGCTTGTGCGTGTGAGCGGTGGCGGAGAGGCCGCCGAAAAGTTGGATTTGTCCTTATTGCTCCTAATGTTGTGCCACCATATACCTTGTCACTATATTGGGTGTATTTTGAATCTTGTCGGACTGCACCTGTTAAAGTGGGCTCTCTCGATCGCCAAACGCTGATTTGACCCCGTCGCGCATAAACCCCGCATTCCCTAGGGGAGGCACAGCCTAAAGATGGCGGCGCGGCAGTGGGATGCGAGTGCACCTCTCGCCGCTAGCGAGCGCCGCTTGTGCCCTCGCAGTACATCCACTCACTCAATGTGGCGGACTTCCTATCGTTGGATACTTCCACACATAACTTTCCAAAGCATCCAACAGGTGTACCCGACAAGTGAATATAATCGCCAGCGTCGCGTCGTTCCGCCACGCCGGCGTTTGTTGATGTCAGGCGTTCGGCTTATTGGCCGTTACATAATTGAATTCGTAATGAGGACCTTTCACAAACATTGGGCCGGCGGATTCGTCTAGTCCGCGGAGTACAGCTAATGAGCTAAGCGTGGTTGCGTAACAGCGGGATGAGGACCTCCTCCTGTGTTGAAGATCCGAGTTCGCGTTTTGGTGACTGTTATTATGTTAACACGAAAAGATTCAGCGAAGCCATCAAAGCGAAGAGAAGCGGTATTCCTCAATGACTTGTTCGAACCAGTGTTGGTTGTGCCAATTATGTGGTGTAATAACGAAAGAGCGGGCCTGTGCAACGATAGGTGGGCCGTCACATCGCGCCAAGGAAAAAGGCGCAGACGGGCGATTAGGCGCGCTGGCGCCGCCCGCGCATTAGCCCGCCACGCGGATGTTGCGCGCGAGCCGCAGCTGCTAAGCCTGCCTCTCTTCGTTGCTCATTGCACAGCACTATGCAAGCAAGCCTCGGCTCCTCGACTTGGGTCTCGCCCTTGCCGACTGACATTTTTAATATGAAAAAGTGAAAGCCAATTTGTTTGCTACACTTTCACACTTAAGCCGTTGCTGCCAATATGTCGGGTGAAGCCATAGTCGGACCACTGGGAAGCAGCGAACTAGGCTCTGCCTATTGGCGGAATTCGGCTGAACGGCAAGCGGTGAAAAATAGAGTATCAATGAAGCGCCTTTCCCCTAAAAATTTCATGAAATACGTGGCTTCTGAAGACCATTGCCTTCGTCGCGATATTCGCGTTTGCGATATTAGACAAGGCGCGTCGCCGTGAGGAGAGTCGGGTTGCGTTGCTATTGAACGATCCTTACTTTCACACACGGTCCCATGGCGCCGGTGTGCCACAGCCTGCGATTATTTTTAGATTAGAAATGGCTCAACAGCTTTACGTAATTGAACGAGTCGCAAGCGCGGCAGCTCCCGAGTGCCTGCTTCTAAATATAGGCGCAGAGGTATCGCGCAATTACGCCTCATTATCGCATGCTCTCGGCCGAAGGCCGCTCACACGCGTCGGCTGCAGTTCCTTTAGAAAGCGTCAGACGGACGATGCTTCCAGGAGCCGCGCTGTATGTCGGCTGCGCGGTAGCGCCCGCGCCTCGCGCCCTTAGCTTCTTTGCGCCCTGTGCTCGTAGGCGCCTCGCCAGTCCAGCCGAAGCGCCCCAGTCGCCCACGCAGTGCGACCGCTCAATTTTGAGTGTAACGTTTTCACTGCGCGGTCCGTCGCCACTTTCTCTCTCTCGTTGCTTTTTTGCTCGGATATTAATATAATGGCGATTTGCAATCTCGACGGCGCCTGTCACTCACGCCATGTCGCCGGTGTCACGTCGTATTAGCGGCTTATCCTAGTGACACGCTCAAAGCGAAGGGGCGTCCGACGCCGCATCGGCCGCGAGCCACCAACCGCGCATCCTGGTGCGGCCCGGCGCGGCGCTTTCAGCGGAGTACGTTTCCGTTGGCCTCGATTTGATTATTAGAAACGTCCGCGACTTGCGAGAATTATATTTTTTGCGCCGCCGACGCCGCAGCGAGATGTGAATGCGACATTAGTGAGAGTGTAGCGAAACTGGTCCGCGGCCCGAGCGCGGCGGAGGCAGCCGCGGCAGCCTCGGCCGCCCGGCCGCGGGCCACGAGGCGCCGGCCCGCCGCCGCTATTGCGCCTTCGTACGCGAAGAACGCTTTGCCTCGTCGTGACATTCCTTTGCAATCATTTCAACTGTAGGCTCAGGCTCCTCTTCGTGCAATCGCTCGTTTACGCCAGTAATACCTTTTCGTGTTTCTAGAGTTCAGACGATTCCGCCCGCCACGCTCCTCACCACTGCCACTTGCTGTCGGCAAAACATATACACACCTATGTGTCGTTCTCGCACACAGCCGGTTGTCGACGTCCCAATACCTAGGTACATTCAAGCATGTATCATATATATTTAAGCATATAAGCACGACGGATGCGGCGCACGAACAAAGGATCGAACCACAAAGACGCTTCTTTCTCCGATTAAAACGCGATTACCAGCATGGGTGGGCGATAATGCTTCAGAATAGATGAGTGATGCCGCTATTTCAGAATGAACCCGCGTGACGTCGCAAGGCATCTAACGAGCAGAGCGCAAAAGGCAACCGCGGGCCGGCAAGGGCCGAGTGCCTGTACGCGAGCGGGTGCAACAAACTATTCATTAGCGGTTTATTCTCGGCGCGGATGGCTCCGCGGCGCTATAATTGTCTATTTATTTTCTCAGCGGGCGCGGGCTGCCATAGGCTGCGTTCATTTTACGGGCTATTGCTTTTTACTCGTTTTGAGGGTCTGGAGAGCGCGGCTCGCAGGACACGGCCAGGCGCCGCCAAGGCGCGCCGCAACTTTCTACGCCTGCGCGCGCCACCGCCAGAGCCTCGCTCGCTCGCCCAGCTGCCGTTTGTTGAAAAGCCGCCGTGCACTTTTGTGGCGACGCTTAACCTAGTTTGGTTGCGAGAGGGGTTGTTCGCGGGGCGTTGACCCTCTGCCATGCCCAACAGTTCGCTCTGCTTCTGCGGTGCTTGACGTTGCTTTGCCGAATGAAGGAGCATGCTTGCTTGCATTTGGGGAGAGAGACAGGTGATGCCCGAACCCGGAAGCGCCCTTCCGACAACGCGCTGCTTGTGCACCAATGTGCACAGGTTTAATACAATAGGAAGCTGTAGTGGTGTGGAACTCGCCGTGTGCGTTCCTTTGTTGGAAGTTAGCCCTTTGTCTTTCGCTAGGAGTGCACATCTCTGTATTAACGCATACGTTATGAAATATGTAGTAAGCTGGTACCTAAAAAAGGCTCGCCCGAGTGAGGCTCTTCGAATGGTGCTGCAGCGATGCGCATTCGTCAACGCTGAATTAATGATGCGTTCTCCTTCTAACAATCTCGCAATGGTATCTGACGCTCTATTTGCAGTATCGTAAGTGCGTAATTGTTTTTACAGCCCGATCGACGTATTCTGAAGTCTAGATATCGAATCAGTTAGCTGAGAGAACATCTGTCCGACGGGTCGTGAAAAAGGTCGCTGTACGTTTGGGCAGGAATGCCGCCGACTGGCCGTCGGAATGCCGAAAGCGCACGGAACGCGAATGCACTTCGTAATACTCATTTCGCGAATCGACTTAACCCACTTCGCCGCTCACCCTCGGCGCCTCAGCGTTCCCAACATCCGCGGACGACTCTCTCACTTACACAACTTTACGCAGCTTTGGAGTTCAGAGGTTTTACCAGAGTGCGTTAAAGATGGCGCGCCTAAGATTCCTTGGTAACGATCTCTCCGTCGACGGTCTGCGCGTTGGCCAATGTAATAATTGCTGTCGTTAGAAATAGAGACGGGCTACATTATCATTTATAATGGTTTCAATGGAAATGTAGCATTTTCCTGTCATATATAATATAATATCTTATATAATTTTTTTGCATTAATCGCTTGTGAGATAACTGGCAAATTCTGTCGTCTCACTTCGGTCCAAGGTCGGGCGAGTGCACTGCTTTCATCCGGAGAACGAGCTCAGAGCATCGCCGGCGAAGAGCGGTCCCCCGGCCTCGCAGCAACCCAGCAATGGCTCTACACAAATAAGCCGTTGATGAATATCTTTTCGAAGCTAGCGCAGCCATTTCATTTGTACTGACCTTGAATTTGAATGGGTCTCAGACTTCTTGGAAAAATTGAGTTAGTCTTGTAGCGCTGCACTCGTTTTCCTGTCCCCGGTCCGTCCGAAGTTCCGCTAAACAGAAAGTGTTTCTCCGAATCCGCTCCAAACTCGTTATCACATCTCGTAGGTCACATTGCTCCCGACACAAGGCACATGCGTCGGCACGCGCGCGCTCCTTACCGCCGTGCCGGTCGCGCAAACTTGGTATCACACGAAAGCCCGTGTTTTGGCCGGACGTCGAGTCCTTGGAGCGGTGAGGGCGGCGCGGAGGAAGCCCCTTGTGTGGGCGCGAGTGGTTATCTAATTGCCGCTTGCCGAGCGAGAGGCGAATACGAGTTTGTCAGTGGAGTCTTGCGGCGCGTGGCGGCGCGGTGGTTAGGTAACTGTTTTATCGCTTGTCAGGTGCAGCGTGTACGGCGGAGCGGTTGTAATGCTCACTATCTCACCGATCTCTCGTCGACCCGATTAGAGGAGGATGTAGTGTTGAATCGAGTGTTCGCTCGCTGCGGCCGTCGCACCCAGGCTGCGGCAAGGCACGGGTGGTACGGGTCGCGCACTCACACGTCTTTGTGCTGCAAGTGGACCACGGCGAGCTGAATGAGCCTTCTCTATGGAGCCGTCCGTCGATCAAGCGTCGGTGGGATAATTAGTATCCGATCTGTTGGTGCCGGCGACGAGGCGCGCATCGCAAGTTGCGACGGCGCCGCGCCTAACTGTTGCCTTGCATTCGTGCATTCGCTTACATCGACTAGTTGCCTCGCTTGCGCCTGCCAAGTCGCTACTGAAAAGCTTCTTTACTTGTTGTGCACCTTTTCTTCCGCATTCTAACAAGAACCAATCAAAACAATACAGGCTGGACGACCTCTCATAGGAGAAGTGAGATATTGGCGGAGGTGAGCGATAGACGCGGATCGCATGCAACTCTCCGCGGCCCGCGGTGGCCACGATAAGGTCAGCGCAGAGGCAGCTAACTGTCAGCGACAGAAAGAGCCGCCTCCGCTTGGGCGTCTGGTTGCCTATTGCCTACTTGCGGCGACCTCGGTCAGCCGCCTCGCATCCGTCCGGCCACACGACAAGCGTTCCTCTCATTTGCATCAGGAATGCACGGAATACGCAATCGCATTAATCGCTGCCCTGCAACGAGCTACGTCCGCGCTCCGCCGTCGTTTTACTAATTCGGCTGCGGCTGTTACGTCGCTAATGCAGATCATGAACCGCCGTACTTGCATATTTTATGTAAATAAAGAAAATTTGTGCATAACGTAACATAGCAACGCTTCTCCTATATTTTTGACTCGCCCACTGCCTGGTTTCTGTCCGGGGCATGTCAAGGCAGGGTAGGAACCCGTCTCGCAACGCGAACCCCTTCGTGGACAATGGGTTAGCAGTACCGTTACGCAACGCGGCCGAGAAGAGCATCAGCTGGAAGGCGGCACGGGAGCGGGGCGCGGGGCGCGAGCCGAGCGCCGCGCGTGCGCCTCTCGCCGCCTTATCTCTCGCGACCTTAGCCGCGTCCGGACGCGCTGCCTCGCCGCGCTCAAGCAGCGACCGCCGCGCGACGCGCTATGCCGCCCCTCTCGGTGCTCGATCATTTGCTCCAATACTTTAACGCTTTTTTTATTCAAAGTGTGGGATGCAGCCCAGAAGTGGCCGCCAATTAATACTCGAGTATATTCAGTGTGATATCGAAAAGTGCACGTACATGCGAGAACTGGTTTCTCTTCACAAATAAAAGTCGACGATGGTGTCCGAAGGGGCTTTGCCCGTGGTTTGGTGTATGCGTGATAATCAGCTGGTACCGCATCAAGTGTCCGGCGTGAAACTTCAAGGAGTCGTCACTGGAGCGCACATCGCCGCAGTCACAGACTTTTTGCGGATGGTCGCAGGCACGCCGATCGTTCTGCCGCACACGACCTTCCAGGAGAGCATTGAGAACGATGTCAATGAAGAAAAGGAAAACAGCTCAAGACAACGGAAAATATCTATGCAAGTGGAAGTGCCTTGCGTTTTCCTCTCGGAGAGCGCGCTGCAGAAAGCCAAGAGCCGACACAACTCTTTAGAGGAGAAGGCGACCCTAAAAAGCTGCGGTGCCAACTACACCGACTCCCAGAACACGAGAGACAGTGTCATGACGCTGTTCGACGCCTCGAGCAGCTGCTTGCTGGCCGAGGACGGCCTCGCCTCGGAGGCGGCGATGCGGCTGGGTTCGCCCCGCTGCGCCGACGCCGTCACCCAGCGGATTACTAGAATCATAGACCTAGACAATTTAAACAATGAAGAGATCAATAGCGATCCTGACAAAGAATGTCCTCAAAAGATAACAAGGATAATTGAATTTGAAGATAACCATTTACCGGTCTCCGCAGACAAGGAAAATGATACGCCTCAAAAAATTACCAGGATAATAGAGTTTAGCGATAGTAATTTATTTTCCAATAATCACGGCGACGAGGGCACGAGCGACCACAGAGTGTTCAAGTCGAAGTCGATAGACTGTGTTTTTCCGAGCATGGCTAAAATTATAGAAATAGAAAATGAAAAGTCAAACGAAAGGCGGGTTTCGCTGCTCAGCGAGCGAGAGATGAGCAGCGCCCTCGCCGACTGCGACGACGGCGCCAAGCTAGGCCCGCTGCAGAGGAGCCGTGTCAGCATGGATTCGTCGTGCTCTGAAAACTCTTACGCGAACGTCGAGACGCTCAAGTGTTTGCAGGACGATCTCCCGAACGGGCAGGACGCCCACGGCAAGCCTCTCATCAAGTCGCGATTCCGCCGGAAGAAAACCTCCGTCTGCTCCATCGGCTCGTCTGAGTGCGATGAGGAGATAGACGTGATTTTCAAGTCGAAGCCCAAGTCCAGCCAGTGGCTGAGCCTCGACTGGATCCCTGCGCCGCAGGAGGGACCCGCGAGCGCCCCGCCCTGCGACAAAGACGACTTCATATCCAAGTGGGTCGCCGAGCAGAACGCGCGCGGCGCGGGCATCGTCGCGGACGAGCGGCGGCGCAGCCTCCCGCCCAAGTCCAACGAGGTGTACTTGCAAACGATGCGGCGGTTCAGCGACAGCCTGCAGATGTGCAAAGAGGACGCTGCCAGCGACTCGCCGGCCACCGTCAGGTGGAGGTGGCACGACTTGGTCAAGCGGCATTTGCAGCTCCTGAGGAGTGACGGCGACAAGAAGGGCTTCAGGCGGCAGAGAGGCAGCTGGATGCGGACCGCCAGGCGGTTGTCACACTCCCATGGGAATAATGTGAGCTCGGACACCTCGCCTTTGGATACGTACCTGAAACTGAATACTATGCCGTAAGTTTAGTTGCGCTGTCTAGATTCTAGTCCATTCAAATGCTCAGCATATTGTGCAACGTGTCGAGTGCAGTCTTTCCAAACGCTAACAACTCAGATAGAACTGGTTTGGCACTATCTTAAAATCACACACACGCACGCCAAGACCAGTGATGCCCGATCAATTAGAACAGTCAGCAAGCATCGACATAGAAATGCAGCCATGTATTCTCGTGGCCTTGTTAATGAAGGTACGAGGTATATATTGTTTGGATAACTGTTAGATCCGAAGCTGGAAATACGGGTTCGGTCGCTCCGCTGACCAGTGCATGCGAGAGCGAGCGCCGGAGGCTCGAGACGCTTCCGCAAGGCCGCCGATTAGAATGCAGGCAGCACGCGCCCAAGGCTGCCCGCTCGGTCGCTGCTCCGGCTCAGGAAATGGCCCGAATTTGTATCCGAGTGTGACTTCAATTTGGTACGTTTCCTCAAAGCCCGCTTCCACCTGCGCAATCGAGACAAAGAGCGTCGCTGCCGCCGCGAATGCGGATGCGGCGGTGTCGGGTTGCCTCCTTAGCCTTGGGGAGGCCGAGCCGTTGGCCGCGCCGCGTTCCACTCGCGGTCGCCTGACCGTTCGCAGCGCCCTAGAATTGTCAATAGGGGCCAAGTGCAGCGCGTAAACGAGAATTAATAGCATTCCCTTATTATTATAACGCGTAAACAATATAAAATCGCCAGCTAACACTTACCTCCTCTCGAAGTCTTTCAGCAACAGCCAAAACGGCCAGATAGGACGGGTTGTCAGGCGTAGCATCAGCTCTCTTAGGTTCTTATGCTCTGCCTGCGTTGAGCATAAGTTGCCGTGTATTTTTTGCAAACACACTTCCAAATAGTGAAAGAATATATCTCTTATCGCATGTATTACTAAAAAGGGTCGTACCATTTTGTTTTGCCAGTCTCGGGGCGAACGCGGTGGATACATTTTCACTGTAACATTCATCAATTATCCAACAGAAGTCACTACAATATGTGAAAATGAACCTCCCCTAAAGATCACAAACTTGTAGTTGTTTGGCATAATATGAAAAGGTGGAAGTTTGTGCGTTAATAAGCAGCCCTTAATTCCTTAAAGAAGCGCTTTTAGGAAGTAAATATAATAACCTCACAATTCCTATACATTTACGAAAACATAATGTATGTACGCAAGAATCCACATAAATACAAATTAAATAGCGACCACCATAGTTTTAATACCAAGAACAAGGATAAAATAGCTGTACTCTTTTTTAGCTTATCTAAAACAAATAAAAAGACTTTCTTGGGGAACTGTTTTTGCTATACGTATAATAAAATTCCTAAAGAGATAACTTCAAATTGAAGATTTTATATTGTATTTGATATTGTAAAAAATACTTTAATTAAGCAGCTTATAACGTAAATCAATACATAAAAGACAAAGATGTATGGAAACTTCTGCACAAGCACCAACTGGTAGCTTCTAAACTAGCAAATTAAAATGAACCAACCATTGTAAATTTGCCGATTAAACCCTATGAAAAATTAAACCCTATGAGTTTCTTGTTGGTTCTTCTGGTAGAGGTTTATTGAAATGCTTTTAGAATTTTGAGTTTAATGCTCGTAAAGTTGTATGTAACTCATTTCCGGAGACCACGCCTGTGTCGTGCGCCGTGCGTGTTGGACTCATTCGACGCTCTGCTCTGTCCGTGCATAGCGTCCGTCCGTAATTCCAATTCTTGAGATTCGAAGCTGCGCTTGAATTTCTCAAGCCAGGCACGCGTTGCTACTACAAAACGAGAGGCTTGGTCCATAACCAGGCCAAGGCACTCGTTTGGAGCCAGGCGACGGTAGCACATGCCCAAGCAGCCGCGACGTGAGGCGATGGGCTGGAGGTCCCGAACGGCTCGCGCACCGCCACTCCCGACAAAAAAGCAAATTAATATGACATTGTAACTAGAGCCGCTCGCTTCACTTTCACTGAATCGAGTTAGGTATTATTTAATATTCAAGTGCCTATTCACAATGTTGGCGTTTTTTGCGTCCGCCGCCGAGCTGCTTTCTCGGCGAGCCACTTGTCAAGTGCCGGCGCTATATGTCTATGTCGGGTCTGGTGTAACCTCACACGGCCTGATGTTCCAAGGCCAGTTCTCTGGTGAGACGAGCGCCTTCGACCAAACAAACAAACCTTTATAATATATGTATGTCGGTCGTTTCATTGTTGAACAGCACGTGTCGGCCTTATCACCGCGGCCTTTGGTGTTCGTCTTGCGAAAGAACAATACAGGTTTTGTGATTTATTTTTTCGTTTGCCTGCGCCTGCCTCGGACATGACTTGAAGTGGAGCGATTACAAGAACCCCCGCGTCACTGGCATTCTGCGTATCGGTGAAAGCATGCTGTTTTTTATGAATAAGTTTTAATTGCCTCACTGTTGCCGCTCGTTTTAATCAAGTATGAACGAATAATAGAATAGTGGGTGTTAAGCAATGTCGCGGGTGATTCCACGCGTCCGATCTGCGCGCAAGCCCCAATATAGCGCGTGATTAGGAAAATCACAAACGACACTAACGCCTAACGACGCATTGTCAAGTTCAGCGACGCCTCTGCCCAATACGGCGCGACTCGAACGCGTCTTCCATTCCTTTCCGTACGACAGCTGCGTCTGCGTGCGGAACCATTGCATACGGAGAGTGCATCGCGAGTGCGACTGATTCTCGCTTCAAACTAGTTCGACAAGAGGGCAAAGAATATTGAATCGTGTCGGTCAGTCCTCCGTCATGGCCTACCTTCCAGTCTCAACGCTTTGGCACTGCATCGGGTTAACCTTGCAGAAGAACAGTCTGCTTAAAGTCCACCATCTTCGCTTCATCTATAATTTTTGCCCTACCCACTTGGGGGGACGTTTTTTTGAAGATAAATCTTCGAGTACGTGCGAGTATTTCTCCTTCACAGCTGGGTACTATTACATAACGACTGACGCAAGTGGCTCAGGATGCACAACCGTATTCGCCACGCGCGTCTCCATGTCTCACTCTTAATCATCGACTTATAAATATGTATCGGCTTACCAATTATCTCGCCTGCCCACGTAGCGCGGCCTTCTCGTCCTGCGCATGGCTTGAGCGAGAGGCCGGGTGTGCGATTTTACCGTTTGGCTTATTATATTTAATGGGGTTTCTGGTCCGCGAATATCTTTTCATCTCAAAACTGTACTAAATATGACTTAAAGGATTCGCCTGCCGCCCATCTCTGCGCCGACCGCAACTGTGACGCGCCGGCGAGGCCCGTCGTGCAACGATTCATTTATTTAATCGTTTTCTTTGCGAAGTCTTTATCTGTTGCAATAAATTTGAGTTCGCTTTATGAGCGTGTTCATACACGTGTCGGTGGAAGGAGAGGCATTAGTGAGGCTCAGCCGCCGTTAATATGAGTTTAATTGTTTTGCAGTGGCAAAAACATGTGCTAGTGGAGAAGCGGCTTTCACGAGCGATACAATGGGCGGCGATGTATAAGTGAGCGAGGGGTAATTGCTTCGATGAATACTTTGATCCTAATTGCTTCGACAAATAGCTGCTATTGTACGGGACACGTGCGCGGCCCGGTGCTCCGTCAGCGAGGGCTTCGCCGGCCGTCAGCTTGCCTTCCGCTCTCGAGGGCCTCGCGCCGGTGTGACTCGTTCCGTCGTCCTCCTTAGGACGTGTACTTTTTTGTTGTTTGCGTTCCAGTACCATGTTATTGTCTTATATATTCCGCCCAACGGACAAGCCGTTGAGCTGCAAAATGTTGCCATAGACGCCGTTCCACTTTGACTAACCTCGATCGTGGGCCCGACGGCCTGCTTCGGCCAGTGGCTGTCGCGACGTCTCCGCGGATACTTTTACTCGATATAAGACGTGCGAGCAATAAAGGAACCCATTCATATTTGCTTGGCTATGTTTGTACTTTCGAATGTATCCAATAGAGTCCACTCAAACAACGAGAGTAAAGAAAGCCACGCTCCCCAGACCTACGTTTAGCAAAACTTGTGCCTACTTTTGTTCGGTAATGAGGTAGTGCCCAACGGGGCTTCCGGCGCGTAGCAGCC
Organism: Delias oraia; assembly: GCA_018230265.1. Taxonomy (NCBI): domain Eukaryota; kingdom Metazoa; phylum Arthropoda; class Insecta; order Lepidoptera; family Pieridae; genus Delias; species Delias oraia. The sequence goes on along the minus strand of DWCF01001974.1, from coordinate 11,199 downwards.
GCCTCTAGCGAAATATGGTGATGGCGCTTATGAAACAGCTGCGACCGGTTCTATGCGAATACTCCGCTCATGAGTCAGTCGCCGCGTCGTCGGGCTGCGCAGGGGCGGCTCGTACGGCGGCGCTCAGAGCGGCGGGCATGGGAGTCGGGGTGACCCCGCGGCGCGGTCAAGGCCGGCCTTCGGTCCCGCGCGCCCAGCGTCCGCCTGCCTTGGGAACTCTCAGATGCGCGACAGCGCTCGATTGCACCTTTCGCATAACTAGAAACTGTTAACTCGCGACCTTGCTGCTATTTCTGGCGAAACAGCTTTGTTTTCCGTGAAACTGGAGCGCCTTTACTAGACTACTTTCGGTTGCATTCAATTCCATTCCTAACTGTACCCAACATTCTCTTTTAGACATTTGCTTTCGACTTTGGTCACAAAGGATATCGGGACAAACGATTGAATCACCGCGGCTGTGATGCCATATTGTGATTTTGCTCCATAGTTGTTCCCCTCGCCGGGAAGTGCACCGCCGGTTGTGATTGCAACACCTACCGTTGACGATAGCTGCTCGGTTAAGATGAATAGGTGCCGGCTGTGTCTGGCTTTTATTAATGACTTCGCTTGGGCTGCCGTCCGACGGCGCTTGGCCTGGAAGCCTGGTCGGCGATCAAACTAGCAATTACACTATGAAATACACACTCCTTTATAGGTATTGCGACACTGCTCCTTATACTGATCCTTTAGATCATATCGGTCGATTTTGTCCTGGAACGAGGAGATTGCAGTGGCCGATTGTCGAATTTGGTCCGAGAGCATAATTCAGGGTGCTATATAATCGGAGGTGATCAATAATGCATGGATTTTTACAGCTTAACGAATAATAAACATTAATTGCGCCTCGAGAATACAATGTAATTAGTATTGAGACATGAAACGGGTCTCATCTTATAAAGGGGGCTGTAGTTTCATGTATTCCGAGTAGCCCCTTTAGAAACCTATAGTCAGAATTTGTGTTTGTTCCTTTGTTTCTTGCCTAAAGTGGGCACGCATCATAGGCGATGTGTTGCGAACATGCAAGAAATGGCAAAAGCTAATTCATTGGACGACCGAATCGCGCATCGCCGGTTCGGAGATGGCGCTATGGCGCTCGTTTGGAATTTTCAACAAAGTGCTATTGTATTGTGAATTACTAGAATGTTGCAACATCGCCGTCACAAATTGCTTTGAAGAATTGCGATTCGTCCGCGACTTTAGTTGAAATGAAAGAGAGTTAAGCCGTGAAGCTCTCTGCGAACCGAATGAACGCACCCCCTTGGCGCTCCAAGCGGAGAGCCGATTTGTGTCACTCATTGTTTATATAAGCTCCTTTTTTAATTGCAGGTGGTACTTCCGCAAAATAAAGCGAATCGAGGCGGAGAAGAAACTGCTCCTGCCGGAGAATGAACACGGAGCTTTTCTGATCCGGGACTCGGAAAGTCGTCACAACGATTTTTCTCTGTCGGGTGAGTGACTATTTGCCAGAGTTAGGATTAAATAAATTTCTACGGAGAGTACGTTATGAGCTCATTGCCGTGAGCTGATGCGACGTGCTTGTATGTATCGGAGAAAAGAGAGGTGGATGTGTCGGGTGAAGCGGCTGTCGCAACCGACCGGTTCCAGGGTTCAAGTCCCACAGGCGTGGGAACAGGCGCCGTGGAGCGCCGGACAATTCATTCTAATTAATAACTTCATTACAACGCGTCCACTTGTCATTCTTGCCGTTTTTGCTTACTTCTGTTTAGAAGTGACTAATGAGCTCTGAACCCAAACGCCGTACATACGCGTTCGCCGACGTCGCTGCGAAGGACGGAGGCATCGTCGCGGCGGCCGCTCGGGTTGCGGTACACGTCGCCATTACCTCACATTAATCGCATCAATATTCACCGGCCACGGGGAAGCTTGTTATTTTTAAACTGCTCAGTTAACCAGGCCGCGTTCGTTTCACTCGTTTTGTACATTTTTTTATTACTCTTGCAAATTGTGTCTCCCGTCTTAGCAACCATTGCACTATCGGTCGAGCGTCCTAAGAGGTGCGCGAAGCGTGCGTTCTTTTACCCTGCTTCATCGAGTGACCAACGATCGGTCGGGCATCCCAAACACGCTTATTATATGTTCAAGATAAAGATCGTACACTTTCCTTAAAAACCGGCAACGCACTGGCGGCTCTGCAAGGGCTGAGGGTGTTCATGGGCGGAGGACTGCTTGCCCTAGGTGAGCCTCATGCTCGTTTGCCAGCGATGTTATAAAAAATAATAACGGACAACGGAGCAGATGATTCTCCTATACGGCAAAAGAACATCGCCGCCCATGGACAACCGCGCTCAGCTTAAGCGTCATTTTTAAGGACCTCCGATATCTTCACTCAGCTAAACACAGTAGAAGCACCGTTTCAAGTACAATTACTATTTCACGCTGAGTATTCTGTGAGCCCGTGGTATCGCTTCGAACAAGCCGGCCCAATTACTGCGTCATCATGCTTCGGCACAGCTCTCACGGTTTCATGTCTTTCAAATGCATTTCCTACTCACCCTATCCTAGTTCTTCGTATAAGAGACGCGGTCTCATTGCATCTTAGCTGCGAAGCGAGATATTGTGGTGCGCGAGCATCAAGTTTTTTCATAAATATAAACCGATCTTTTTATGTGCATTAAAACGTTTTTTATTTAGCACCTACGTACAACAATCGGTCAGTAAATTTTTCCTTGATATTAATTGCGAGACATTGCGAGACCCATCTGTAAGTGCAGTCGCCAGCTCTGCTCAGTGTACCAATCACGTGTCGCGCAGCAACGGGCGCGCGTGGACGCACTCGTTGGGCAGCCCGCTCTGCGCTCTGCTCCTGCAACAACACCGGTGACGATAACCGCCCCTTAACTCAGTCACAGAGGCACCAGCTCGGGTGCGACGCGCAGGCGAGTTTTGTTGCTGGCGGGCATTCGTCAAGTGTCAATGTTCTTTTACGCTCGTACGCCAATCGCACGTTCCCGGTGGAGGAATTTATATTTCGGTCACGAGGGCCGACCAAGTACGACACGACATTGCAATTCTTTATGGCAGTGACTCATGCGACGATCGCTCCATTCAATTGAAATGCCCCTGTAATGCGCTTCTGCGCGACAGATTTTTTTTAATAGTACAGCGGACAACGGAGCAGCTGGGTATCCTATACGGGATGTGAACATCGCCGCCCATGGACAAACAAAATCCGCGCATTGATTGTGTTGCCGACTTTTACGCCACTTAGATGCATTTTTAAGGGCCTCCGATATCCTTACTCACTCAGCGAAACACAGTACACGTACTGTTTCACGCTGAATGTTCTGTGAGCCTGTAGCATCACTTTGGATGAGCCTACCCAGGCTGCCCAACATGGCTCTTCCACGGGACAGATGCAATAATCTAGGCGCTGTTTCAGTGCGCGACGGCGACACCGTGAAGCACTACCGCATCCGGCAGCTGGACGAAGGCGGCTTCTTCATCGCCCGCCGCACCACTTTCCGGACCCTGCAGGAGCTGGTGGAGCATTACAGCAAGGACGCGGACGGTCTCTGCGTCTCGCTCAGCAAGCCCTGCGTGCAGGTACGTGCCACGCCCCTTCCCAGCCTATCATTAATTCCACGAACTCACTATAATCATCATCAGCCCATAAAAGTCAAATGCTGGACATAGGCCTCCTTCAAAGACGCCCACGTGTAATTGCGATCTTGAGTGATCGGAATGCAGCGGTTTCCCGTGACCTTAATGAGATCGTTTTTCCATCGCGTGGCGGGACGTCTCACTCCGCGTTTCCCGGTACGCGGTCGTAATTCGAGAACCTTGTAATTGTAAGACGGCCTGGTTTCCGCAACTCGATGACATAATTGCTCCTATTTTGCATGAGACTCCTTTTTTGAGAATCTTTTTTCCCCATCGGTTGTCGGTTCGTCGAGCGATGTGGCCAATTGTCACTTCAACTTGCTAATACGGCGGGCAACGTCAGTTACTTAGGTTCGTCTGCGGATAACCTCATTTCTGATTTTATCTCGTAGCGAGATTCCGAGCATTTGCCTCTCCATAGCTCGCTGAGTGACAGCTTAGCCATCAGGCCAATCATAAGCGGTCACGTCTATTAGTTATTATATTAATTCACTATACATTACAAATTATTTAATAAATAACATCCATTATTCAATCGTGTGATGTAGCTCTTAAAAAATGTCAAACGTGTCGGAGTTTCCAATGTTATGCAACGTGCTCTGGCGCGCGCAGACGAGCTTCGCGGCCCATCCGTCGCAACTGCTTTCGCGACACTTGCGAGATCGATGGCGCTCGCTCTTGACCTTGGTCGAGACGCCAGTAGAGCTGAGAGTCGATCAGGCTCGCCTTCAAGCGCGCGGCGGCGCAGGAGCTGCCTCGGCTCGTGGCTAGTATGTGCGGCGGTTATGTCACGCTTGTGTCTCTATTATGTCACCGATCCAACGTTTTGGCTTCCATTTTATTGCATCTCCATTGAGGACACCGTGCTACGACCGCGCGCGGGATTTAAGTCGAGTCGAGAGGTGGAAGGGATGAGTATCTCCTTGAGATACTTGCAGGCAGCTCTTTGCGTGAATGTAGATGCAGATGATACGCTATTGTTCCTATCAAATTTCGCTTCGTACACTTCTGTTTACAACCGGTGCGAACGACCGCAACCTGCAACCCGCAACAAATAAGAGCAAAAATGAGCTTATTCACTGGTCCATTTCTTCGAAGGCTACTCGACGGCTACTTTAATTGTTTTTTAGTCTGATAAAACACAGAAGGAAAGGCGCGAGGAGAAGCAGAGAGGCGTCTCGCCGATTGGCCGTCGCTCTTACGTTGCTCATGATCCTCACGTTGCTTATGCCTCTGTGATAATTGAACCAACGAATTATTATTATTAATAAGACACCTGCTGGCTGTAAGACGCGGTCTTAAGCGTAGCTTTTTTTAAATAAGGCGATCCGCCTGACTCTCGCCTAGCATCAGCTGTCCGCCGCCCATGGACATCATTAGGACCGTGGGTCAGACGCGGAGGACCAGCGAACCAACGAGCTGTTGAGCCTTAAGCGAAGAAGTTGCGCAAGAGTTGACACATCGCAATAATAGATTACGTCGGCGCGGAATGTTAGAATCGCGAAAGCCATAATTGAATTAATTATTGCATAATTCGTTAACTCAATTCAACATTTGGCATCATTAGGTGAATCGGCGATCGGTCGACGGTTATTATATTGGCGGAGGCGGGCGCGGAGACCGCAAGAGCCGCTCTGCGGTCAGTGCGGCACCGCGCTGGGTGTCGGGTGGCAGAGTCGGACCGGAGTGTATCACATTGCAAATGCGCAGCCGCCCCGTCTGCGCCGCCCAAAGTCCCGCTCAGAAGCGAGGACGAACGTCCGAAAGCTCAGAGAAGGCGGAAGTGGTGCCTATGGGTCCGATAGCTGTAATCTAGGCAACGATCACTTATGGTGCAGCTAACGGCTACCTGACATCGGGAACGGTGAAAACGTATACAATAGCTCACTCGTAACAACGCCGCCACGTGCAATTAAGCCCAATGGCTCAATAATTCATCGCGTAACGAGCCGGGAGTAAGAGTGAAGCTGCCGCGTCCCCGAGTAACTGACAATGACCGCTCGCCGCCATTGTTCCGCGCCTGCGGTTACTTTGCCACTCGCAAGTGGAACACGTCTATTAGGCGCATGCATTGGCGCGACATGTTGATGACCATTCATTCTGCCGTTTGATGAGCAAATTCGGTTGCAGGTGGAGAAGCCCGTGACGGAAGGACTGTCGCACCGCACGCGCGACCAGTGGGAGATCGACCGCTCCTCGCTCAAGTTCGTGCGCAAGCTGGGCCATGGCCAGTTCGGCGAGGTATGGGAGGGCCTCTGGAACAGCACCACGCCCGTCGCTATCAAGACGCTCAAGTCGGGCACAATGGACCCCAAGGATTTCCTCGCCGAGGCACAGATCATGAAGAAACTGCGGCACAATAAGCTGATCCAGCTGTACGCCGTGTGCACGCTCGAGGAGCCGATCTACATCATCACCGAGCTCATGAAGAACGGCTCGCTGCTGGAGTACCTACAAGGTGCGTGCCATCGGGCGTCCCTCGCCGGCAGCGCGCGTCTCTGCGCTACCGATGATTTACGATGCTTAACGATGCTTTCAGGCAAGGGCCGCGGCCTTAAACTGCAGCAGCTGATCGACATGGCGGCGCAGATCGCGGCCGGCATGGCCTACCTCGAGTCGCAGAACTACATTCATCGGGACCTGGCCGCCAGGAATGTGCTGGTCGCCGAGGCCAACATCGTCAAGATCGCAGACTTCGGCCTCGCCAGGCTTATCAAGGTAACTTTGAGCAATGGCCACGATTCGCCTTATTCGCCTATTATAGTGTTGCCTAACTGCAAGACTTAGCCAGTCTCGGTCTTGCGCCAATACACCTGGTATTGCTCTTGCAGCAAGAGTCTTGCAAGTCTTGAAATCACCCATAAGACTATTGATATTTATTAAAGTTTACTTCAGATCTTAGAAACCCCTATCAGAATAGGAACATTTGGAGGTTGAATTAGCATAGCCATAGTAAAGACCAACCACATTTATAAAATATGTCTAAAGATTTAATGAGAAATTGCAAAAATCACTGCCAAAAAGAAGACTGTAAGACGCAAGAGTGGCAGGCTTAGTCTTGTTCTTGCTCGAGTCTTACACGCTCAGTCTTGCTCTTGCTATAATTAGGCGAACTCCGTCTAGGTCTTGCATTTGGGCAACACTAGCCTATAAACAGTTACCGCGAGTGGCACGCATGTGAACCTCACAATCGTAACGCTTCCGCTCGGCCCGCAGGAGGACGAGTACGAGGCCCGCGTGGGCGCGCGCTTCCCCATCAAGTGGACGGCGCCCGAGGCGGCCAACTACAGCAAGTTCTCCATCAAGTCGGACGTGTGGTCGTTCGGCATCCTGCTCACGGAACTAGTGACGTACGGTCGCACTCCCTACCCGGGCATGTCCAACGCCGAGGTCATGCATCAGGTGGAGCACGGCTACCGCATGCCCTGCCCGCCCAACTGCCCGTCCGCCCTCTACGAGATCATGCTGGAGTGCTGGCACAAGGACGCGCTCAAACGGCCCACCTTCGAGACGCTGCAGTGGAAGCTGGAGGACTTCTTTACGATGGACAACTCTGAATATAAGGAGGCCTCCGCCTACTGAGCCCGGCCTGCCCTGCCGCCCCACCGACACGCACCTCACGGCCCTCACCACTACCACCATCACCACCACCAGGCCCACGCGGGCGCGGTCTACCACGTGCCGCCCGAGCTGCTGCAGCTGCAGGGCAGCGCTTCGCTGCAGCATCTGCAGCTGGCGCACGCGCACGTGCCGCATTCGGCCACGCTCGCCAACATGCCGCTGAGCACGCCGCTCGCGCTGTGCCACCACGCGAGGAACACGCTCGCCTACCGCCAGCACTAGGCCCACCACCACCAACGCCATCGCCGTCACCATCATCATCACCCGTTGCCGCTCATTGCAAGGCCTCTGCCCCGTTCCATTGCTTAACTGTTCTCCTTTCACTTAGTTGAGCCCCGTCAAGGCGAAGGTTTTCCGCGGGAGTAGCCGCGCTTGGAGGAGCACTGTGCTTAGTTGCGTTCAGCGTAGGGTCGGTGTCGTCGCACTGGCGAAGCGGGGAGGAGTGCGTGCGCGCGTATCGGACCAAATTTAGGTTCGGCAGGGATCATTCGTTTAGGGATTAGGCGTCTCGCCTTCGTGCACCATGCTCAACGTAGATGGCCGGTAGACGCCGACTAATCCTGATAAAGAACTGAATTTTATATGTATACTTTGTAACCGTTCTGAGGGTATCTACACGTCAGCCATGTTTCGCCTCGCTCGTCCGTGGCGCCGTCGACATCGGTTTGGGCGAGTTCTCTTATTGTTCGGTAGCCGTTTCGTTTGTGCCAAGAGTAAGAGAAGGTGTTGCCGTCCGCCCCGCGTCGGCCCCGGACGGACTTCGGCCTATAAGTATATATTTTGAACGTGTAGTTTTTTATCTTACGTATTAGGCTTAATTTGTATTTATTGCTAGGTGTACGAGGTACGCTGGGCTCGCCCCTTTCGGGAGCCGACGCCCTCAGAACGTTTAGGCAAGAGCGGTTGTCGCCAGAGACGTTGTTCCGTGGAACACGTCGCATATGTAAATAAGTTAGCGCGACAGCAGCGCCGCGTCGCCAACCCCATTCCAATTCTTCGGTCAAGAACGAGTCGCACAAACTAAAGCTGCCTACCGACTTCACCGTTGGCATTTCGATAGGAGCTTTCTGCTCACTTGGGAAGCACACCGCTCGAGTTTCGACAGAGCTAAGCTGTCCAGTTCACTCGAGTCCCGCGACGTATCCAAACGACTATTTACTCGTGTATTATTTTATACTTGATAAGACGACCTATTCTTAAGTGGTAGCTGTACAAACGCTTCCGGCTCGCGCTCGCTTCGTTTCTAATCGTAAGTCAATCATAGAACTCGTACTACATGTTGTATTTAGTTAGCCAATTGTGAGCGCCGCCGCAATCGCCTCTCGGAGCGAGCGGCTCTCCGCAGATGTACAGTTGGTGCGCTCCGGCCTCGGCGCTGCTGCGTCGCGGCGACGCCCTCAGCGCCGGGACCGTTCGTGGCGTGAGCCAAGCTCTTATTACCTCCGAGTATCGATTTAATTATGCTAGTTTGTTAAGCTGACGCGGGCGGTGGCGCAGTTCCGTCCCGGCGCGGCGCCCTTCCTTTAGAAGATTGTCCGGCCGCCGAAACGCTACTGCTCCACCGATGTTATTTTAACGGTTATTATTATTATATTTCACTTATTTGTAAAGATTTTTTTAACACAACAATAAATATAAATGTGGAATATGTTTGGTTTTATTGAACAATACAAGTGCATTTCATCGGCCAAGGATGTCGTTGAGTTGCCGTCGCACCTCCTCCAGTGTCGACCTCTGTTCGTTGCTGAGGGCGCCCTCTTGCTGGGCCAGTCGCCGTACGCAGGCCGCCAAACGCGCGCAATCGGCGTCAGCCAGCCGCAGCCGCTTACAAAGCGGAGCCGCGTCGTCGCCGAGGCCCCGCGGCGGAGGGCTCTGGCCGCGCACTACTTCAGCGCGCGTCACACATTTGTGGGAGAAGCGGTTACTTTCAACAGTACTCATCTGGGCTTTGAATTGCAAAGCATTCAGCTCGATGCAATCCGAGAAAATAGTCAATAGACTCGGGTTACTATGAACAAACTTGTCTAATTTCTCATGTCGCTTCACTACACTAAAGATGTATTGCGCTATGTTGTCGTTTTTATTAGCCAAATTAATTAATACATCTCTCAGAAGAGAATCGTGTGTACCCGACACATGTTTCTCGTACAAATAACAAAACTTTTGGAATAAGAGAAACACGATGCCCTCCTCGTCGCTCTGCAACATTTTCCCCATCCTCTTGTGAATCTGCAAATCCAAACATTGCAACAAGTAACATAAGGTAATCTGATTTGAATAGTTTTGCGAAAGAATGAAGCCACACTATGCACATGCCTTCAAGCGACCTTGTACTCCATCTTAACTATGCTAATTGAGACACAATGGCGTTTCCAACCAAGTTGCACGTGAAGGTGGCGCTAGTTTCGAGATTAAAGCAATATGCAATTGCGATAGTTGTATAGAAAAGTAAAATATTCCCACCTTAAGAATAAGCTGTTTGGGAGCGAGATCAACAATCGCCGCGGTCACGTCGAGCAACGGCTGCAAGCGGCCGGCGACGCAACCGCATGGCCGAGCTTCGGCCCACAGTCGGAGCAGAAGCTCCCACATCTCGCTGCCGCCAGTTGCCTTTCATTTTTATTGGTTACTACAATGAGCTCTAACAAATACACTCAACATAGCTTAAGCGGTAGGGAAACAGCTCAAAGAAGCCTAAAGTCTAAAGATCTCACCAAAACTTCGACACCATCAGCAGCGGCGCTCCGTTGGAGCAGCGATAGAAACAGGCCGGCGCCGTCGCACGCTGCCACGTCGTCCCACTTCAGTCCGAACCAGACGTCCGGATAATCTCGGACGCTGTGCGCATTCAAAATGGCTATCTTGTCTTGTTCGGTGCAAAGTCTGAACATGCTTCTAATAAGACAGGTGAAATGAACCCTCTGCGGCGACGTTTGGAAGAGGCCACTCTGAGCGAGCGCCTGGTACACTTTGAGTAGCGAAGCCGTCGTATCCGCTGCGAGGCTTGGCTCGTTCCACCTGAAATCCAATCGTTCAATTTGTAATCACGGCTTCCTACTGCAATATGGTTCAAGCATCACGCGGGATGACTCACCGTACCAATAATAGCCACAGGTCCGCCGCGAAGAGCGCCCTGTAGCAGTCGGTGGCCAGCAGAGAGGTGAGCAGAAGGCGCTCGCACCGAGAGACCGCGCCTTCGCGCAGACTCCTTGCGAAAGCCGCGCACACGACCAGGCTGTGCTCGAACAGGCTGCAGCGCACGCCACCGGCGTCGCTTCTTACTGTCAATCCAATGTTGAACCAGATGTGACCTGACATTCAGACAAAAGAAAACCAATACAAACCTTATGTATTATATATTGAAGTTATATATAATAACATTAATATTAATATTATTATATATGGGTATATTTGGAGGTTTTTATTACATGATTGTGTTTCCAACGCAATGTTTTTTATTTAGTTGTACTTCAGTATAAGTCTACAGTTTAGTAGAACTGGTAGACTAATTAATGTAAGGGTTTTTATATATGTAGTTAAATCGTGAATATTACGAGTTATATATTATTATTGTACATCTTTTATTGTTACAAAACCCTAAACCTTAATTAACCCATTAGTGCATAAAGATTATTAACGTCTTTTTCATTATGATCATCTATATATATAAAAGAAAGTCGTGTTAGTTACTCCACTTATAACTCATGAACGGCCTAACCGATTTAGCTTAAAATTGGCAGGGAGGTAGTTTAGAGCCAGGAGAAGGACATAGGAAACTTTTTATCCCATTTCCCCCCTCTTTTTTATTGTTCCATATTTGCCACTTATATCTAAAACGTTTAAGACACATTGCAACGTTGAATACTGCAATTCAGTTAAGTCCATAAAATATATTTGCAAATATGTCACGAAAGGCAG
>DWCF01001973.1:0-26531 GCA_018230265.1 Delias oraia | reverse complement strand
AAATGGCTCTCCCACGACTGTAAATATATTACATGTCGCTCAATACCTTTCCAATATCCCGAATTTCCAACATATTCCACCTACAAATTTATTTTTCTAAGTCACTACCACCTCAAAATCCCAACAACCCGTATAAGGATTTCGTTTGATATCTATATAATCTTTTCGAATACTTTGATTTCGCCGATTAATGTTGTGTTTTTATTAATACTCACAGATGGCGCTGTCAGCAGTTTGAGCGCTTCACTCAAGTTCTTCAAAGTGAGCGTGTTATTATCTCCATCGTCTTCTTCCGGTCCTGGCAAGTGTACGGAGGACTGCCGCGAGCGGAACTCGGTGCTCCGAACCTCTGAGCCATTAGCGAACTGATGCTGGGAAGCTGCGCGACGAAATGGACAAGCCATGATGCTTCAGGAGACGCAGATGCATGCGGTCATTGTAAGTTCCTATTAAAAAACCATATAATTAGTATAATTTGTGAGAAAAATATAACGTTTTTTATAGTATAGCGGACAACTGCGCTAAAGTCTGCGCATTGTTTGTGTTGCCGCCTTTTAACGCAACTTAAGTGGCATTTAAGGGCCTCAGATACCCTCACTCATTCATCGAAATATAGTACAATAACCGTTTCACGTTGAGTATTCTGAGTTATTTAACAGAATTCACAAAACGCATTCTTTTTGTCTCTATGGTAAGCACTACACATAGACAACCGCGCCACAAAATGCGCTTTTGGTTGTGTTGCCGGCTTTTTACGCCGCTTAAGCGCTCATAATTCAATATATGTATACATATATTTTACAGTTAACGCTTAGCCTTTCATATTTAAATGTCTCTTAAAGTTTTAATTTGAATTATTGATTTAAATCGGCATTTTGAAAATATCGTGAAACGTTTTTCTTTAAATTTAATACTGCAATATATAAAATGCAAATATAACTCTTCATTATCATCATCATCAGCCTATCGAGTCCACTGCTGGACATAGGCCTCCCCCAAAGACGTATTTGTATAAATTGCATGAAAATGTTTTCGAAATAGATATTCCTTTTTTTAACAGTTCTATGTTCTGTGTTATAAATGTAGGATATGTACAATTTGATTTTAATACCCATTAGCTACATAGTCGATATGTTATCTTGACCTTTAGCTTGGCCAAGGAACTCTTAAGGCTGTACGTGACTTAAAGCGGACGTGACGTCACGTGAACGCCGTACAACACGATTTCCGTAGATATGAAAATCCTCATGATAAATATATTTTTATTGGGATAAACATTTATCATAAGATTTAAAGTACTTTTTACATGCTCTTAAGTTTAAGAGACTCTTTTACGAGTGTCCATTACATTGTCTCGCTACTTAAACGTATTTAAGCAACCTTTACTGAATTCAAGCTAATATTTTATTTATATTTTTACCCATATCATTTCATTTGCATCATATTCACAACTTATTGTAATAATTATCGCTACAAGGTTACCTAAACTAGACAGTATGTTCAAGAGCGTGTTCTGTTCAGAGATTAACAAGCCAAGAAATACAATAGAGTTATCAAATGTTCCACGAACTAAGCGTACAGATAAAATCTGCCTACAAGATTTATTTACAGTTTAATTTCAGTATTTTGTATTGTATAACGGAAAACTAAGCAACTTGTGTTGCCGACTTATTACGCGTTAATTTTGCGTGATTCAAATTTTTCACTCATTCAGCGGAACTGTACAAGTACTGTTTCACGCTAGTATTCTGTAAATTTATGGTTACACTTTGGACGAGCTGTAGAATTAGTGAGTCAGCATATGCTTTAGCATGGTTCTTCCATGCTTACCCGTACTGTGAAAATTGGAACGTTACAAGTTTGTACTGATGCAAAGCTAATAGGAAAATCATGTTGCAGTTGTGTGACGACTGATTGCTTTTCTTTTATCGTTCCAATTCCACTGGCATTTCCAAAACCTCAGAGAATTCCATTTCCGCTTTTTCCTAACAAAGAATATATACGAAACAGCATTCGAGTTTTCCTTGTGTTTTGAAATTTCATGCAATTTCAAAGGAATCGACACGTGCAAGAGCAAAAGTTGAGATCACTTTGTAATTTTTTACTTACTGTGCTCCATATATGTTTAACTATTAACTACTAACTATTGAAGAATTTTGCCTATCCGGGGTAAAGTATATACGTAGCCCAGAAAGCAATAAATTCGAATTAAGGGTTTATACATGTAAAGAAAATATATTTCTTTGATATTCTTAATATACTGATTGGTAAAGAAACGTAAAAAAATGTAACAGATGTCATAAATAATATTGGTTTTTTTTAAGTGTAAAAGTAGATAAAATGAATAAAATATCATTGAAAGGATTGGAAATGTAAATAATTGATGTCATCAGAACTGGGGTTAGAAAATTTACGTATTTCGCTAATATTCTGTGAGCCTTTTGTATTACTTCAGATAAATGGTTCAATTAGTGCTTCAGTATGAATATTTCTCGAGTAAGACATATCATCACACTCAATGGGCTATTGTCAAGTGCCAAACTCTTTCAAAGACCAAATAAATTTACAAATTCTATTATGAGTTGTAATCGAAAATGATACACATAACATGAATATACTTTTCAAGACCGCTCAACCACTGCTTTCTTGGGTTGAATGCATACGAACCACGAGAGCCCTACTTGTGCGCACTGGAGCTGTTGTCTTCTTTACTCCTCTGATTAGAGAGATAAGTTAATGTGAGGTTTTAGTAGGTATCATATTCTCAGATTGCGGAATTTCACATATCTCTCCGCAAGGGAGTAATTTGTAAATACATTTATTTCCTCATACAGAAAATCTTTAAATGGAGTACTAGAAAGCCATAATTATTTTGTATACAACACGACATTCCACAGATTTAAGTCAAAAGATATTTTAATATTACAAAGATATTTAAAATTAAATTAAATACTAAACGAATTAATTCAATACATATCAGGATGTTTCAAGCGATGTGGTTTCAACAAATTTGATTTCGTTCAGCATCTAGCCAGCCAGCATTCATCATTCCAAGTTAACTGTTCAAATATATTTTAACTTGTATTTGTGTAATATTTATTTAACGTTTCCGTTGTAATAATTGGATTTGGTTGCCACTGTCAATATATGCGTAAGATACGTCTTCGAATATTTCTGTAACAATAAAGATATTTTGATTATTTTATGTGTTCGAACAATGCCTTTTTATTTTCCATTTAATCAAATGGTTATTTTAATGTTATGTTTTGTATTGCTGGTCCAAACGTTTCCTTTCATTATATATTGTGTATATACATACATACATAGGTATGGGGGGCGCTGAACACCAGCGCTTAGCCACTTGTGGTGGGATATACCACCTTAGTTTAAATTGTTTTTATGTTGTATTGGTAAGGTTTAATTAACTAAAAAAATAAAGTCGGTAAACTTTATTTTTTTAGATAATAGAGTTATATTATTAATATTAGTTAATGAAGTTGCGATTGTCTATGGGCGTCGGTAATTTCTTAATATAGAGCATATCCGCCTGCTCCGTTGCTTGCTATATTGTAAAAAACATGTTATTAATTTTGTTATTTAATAAATATTAATTTTAATTCAATGGTAATTAAATTTGAAATAGTTACAGCTGTTCTAAGCAATAGTAAGTTCCAACTTTTCGAACGTAGCAATTCGTTCGTTTGTTGTTTTTTAATTGAGTTTATTAATAATTAACTACTAGTACTATGTACCTTACTTATCAAAACAATTTTTGAAAGATATATAAGATATAAATGGATAGTTTTCATCCATAGACATAAAAAAGCATCAAATCTTTGGGTAATGTTTTGACAGTAAGAGAAATATAAATATATTTAATTGATTATTAAAATAAAGTGTTCCATACTTTAAAAATTAATTTAAAAACTGAAATTCTTTGCTTTTTTACTTTTTAAAATTTAAATTTATAAGTTCTAAAAATGTTATTAGTAATGTAATTGGTATAGATAGGATGAATTTTGTTATAGATTTAAACACGTCAACCCAGACACGAGCAGTTAGTACGTATTGTCAAGTAATCTAGTTTGAATGGGATAAGTCTAGACAAACATCGTTTCATTTAAGTTTTCCCGTTGTTGGAAAATTTTAAATTAAATTTTCTTAAAACTTGCTTTTCTTAATCACTCATTTAAAATATATGATCTCGTCTCGCAAAATTGAAATGAAAGTATTAATTTTTTAATATTATCGTGTTAATTGCAGGAGATGTGATAATATAAATTTTAATATCGTTTTATAACATTTTATAGTGTAACTAGAAGGTGTACCTGGAAAATGTATATAAATCCAACCAGTTGCTTTGTTTTTTTATAGAAAAGATGGCAAATGAACAAGAAGCTCATCTAAGATAAGCAGTCCTCAACCCATAGACACCCTTAGGGCTACAAGGGCTACTCCTTGCAGAGCCACAAGTGCGGCCTTAAAAGGATAAGTAACCTCTTCTTGAAGGTCCCCAAGACATTGATTAGCTAAAATAAAAAAATCTGTGTAATAATAGTCGATATTTAAACGAAAAATATTATTTCAAATTATCATAGCATTGAATTTCAGTTATGTAGGTAATTGTATAGTATCGGTACATACATATAAATTACAATTGAACATTGAACAAGTAACTTAGTAATTCATATATACACAGACACAATCTATAACACCCCTTAATTTTCATTATAGGTGAAACAGAAAGACTTTGAGCACTAAGCGGTGTCACGATTTTGCCAAAACTTTACAAACCAATTTAATTTATTTTTAATACATTAATAAAATTGTAAACTTTTTTAATAACATTCTTTAAACAGAATCCTAACTATGACAGAATTCAGACTCCATTTGTAAAGATATGCATTTGGCGGTTAAATTTGGAAGTATTTATTATTAAATGTTTGTTTAAGGTTTTGATTTGGCTATGTGGATGGCTGAATAAGGGATAGGAAAGAGGTAATATAGTATATTTTTTTAATACTGTATTTACTTGAACAGTAATAATAAATTTTATTGTTAAATATAAATGGATTGTAAAATTAATTATATTTTTATGGTATAGCGAAAAATGAAGGTCTCCTATATGGTAAGGGAACAACGCCACCACAGTCAACCACACCACACTCCGTGCATTGATTGACACTGTTGTGTCTGTTTCACGCTGAGCCCGTGGTACCAATTCGGATGAACCGGCCCAATTAGTGCATCAGCATGGCTCTCCCACGGATGCGACTTTATTAAAACACTCGCCCAGCGAATTTCAAGCCCTCAAATCAAATATATTATAGAATAAAATATAAATGACCGGACCGAGATTAGAACCCGATAAATCTCGCTTAGCGGTAGTCTGATAAAACTACTTAGCTACGATGCTCTTAGATGTCTAAAGTCGCTTTTAATTAAAAGTTAAACAATCGTTACGATTCAGGCCGAACTATAAGGATTCTATTCATTTATAGCGGCCGTATTGAGTAATAAAATGTATAGGAAAACCATTATATTGAACTTGGTGCCTCGTGGCAAATGGAATGTAGTACGGTGCTGCTTAATGATTCGTGGAATATTAAAAGAATTTAGTTGAACGCTATATAGGCTTTATGTTGTGCACAATTATCTTTTTAATCAATATAACCAGTGATTATAACGTGTTTTTAGCCCGTGGGAGAGCCATGTTGAAGCATATTCTGACGCACTAATTGCGCCGACTCGTACAAAGTGATACCAAGGACTCACATAATACTCTGCGTAAATCGCTACTTGTACTGTGTTTTACTGAGTGAATGAGGATATCAGATGCCTTTGAAAATGCCGCTTAATCGGCGTTATAAGCAGGCAACACAACCAATGCGCGGACTGTCACGAAGTCGCCAACCGCGGTTAGGTTGGATTGCCAGCTCTAAGCGGTATAATTTCAAGGGCGTCCGATATTCTATCTAAATCAGTGAAACACAGTAAAAGTATTGTTTTTCGTTGTTGTTCTGTTAGTGCGTGGTATTGATTTGCATGAGTCGGCACAATTAATGCACCAGCTATGCTTCAGAATGGCGTTAGAGACAATATTGAGACACTTCCAAACCTTCCAAAAACCGAACAAATTAAAATTTTTGTTTATTATGTTATATGAAATTCAATCTCAGGACATAAATGCAGCAACCAAAACTTAACCAAATCTTTCTAAAGTATATATATCACGAATTACTTTAGATTTTTAGATCCCCACTCAAAAATGAATGAATTTTCTCCTTATTGCGATATTTTCAAATGAAACCTCACTTTTATCGGTCGTAGCATGATGTTTTATAGTCTACTTTGCTAACACAAAAGGAATTTTTCAATTTGTACCAATATCTGAGATTAGCGCGTTCAACTTTTAGTATATATTTTCCTTAAAATGATTATATCCCGTCCGTATACTTTACACTTACGCTTGAATTCATATTAGGAGGGCAAAGTGTTGGCAAAGTAAATATTTATTAGGAATGTTCATATTTGCTTTGAAACTTCCCTGTGGGTCACCACCACCCGAGTTTATTAGTCATTTGACAATTCTATGCGCGATTTCATTATAGTGAAACTATAAAACGTACGTTTGCTTTATTTGAAATATATAAAACTAGTACTGCTTTTATTATAAATTTTCAATATGTAAGAATAATATATTCAATAATAAGCTAAATAGATGGTAATTATTTTTAATATTTGAATGGTCTTAATTGAGTCTATGAGACCCTGGACTGTCTAGACGAACACAATTAGTGCGTCAACATGGCTCTCTTACGCGGAAGACAATATTAAGACAGTGGCCTGTCATGCCTTTCCAAAGACAAAATATAATTTATAAATTATATTCAGGTCAGAAATCAAACTCGCTACCCACGACACACGTCACAAGACTACTCGGCCACGAGGGTAATCTTATATTATATATAGAAATTGTGTTTAATATAAGATCTCAAGGTTTTCTTTAATTGCTATATTCAGTTTCAATGAAGTACCAATATTTTCATGACACTGAGACCTATAGATTAATATGAAATGGCAATCTTACTGAAAGTGGGATACAAAGTATATCGTTTAAAGTAATGAGCTCAATTTGTTTGGTGTCATCTCCCTTAGCATACATTATACTGTGTGTAATCACTGTAGTAACTCAAGTAAGCGTGGAAAGGGAGTGAAATAAATTAGCGGCCTTTGTTTTTGTGATATTAAAAAAAAGGAAATTCACACAATTTAACGTCCTTTGTAAAGTGATTTTATACTTTTATTATTATCCAAAAACATTTCTTAAATAGCTCCAAAAAAGTAAGGTTAGTTTTTAATTCGAGGTTTGAAATTAGAACTTCCGGTACTCCAAAAATTCCACTTTAAGATGTGCTACTTACCTGGCCATTTATAAACTAAGTTACGAGTAGTACTGAGACAATTTACTTCCTTTTCAGTAAACTGAGTACAGTTTTGTTACCTTCGTGTCTAAAGGTAATGTATATATCCGAAAACACAATACTAAAAAAGCCGTAAAACATAATATATGACTTGATAAACAATCTCATAAATAGACAAGAGAACCTACGAAAATATACTAGGAATATAAGTTATACAACATGCTAATAATCCATAAAAAAAATTACAAATCATATATTTTTACTATCATTACAAAGCATTATCATTAACAAATAGCAAAAAGATGTTGAAAATATTTTTACAGGTCAAAAAAGCAGCAAAATAAATCTCTTATATTCGTTTATAAACCAGAGTGCCTTATTTTTAATGCATATCCAAATATGTTTAGAAAACCAGCAACATTAATTATTAATTTAATTTAAAGTAGTTATCAATATGAGTGGTACGCCACCTACCGAGTCTAATTACAATTCACAATACCTACTAAACCAGCTACACTGACGGACTGAAAGCGTAACCCTCCATTTTTTAGCAGATAGAAGTCTATATAACATTCCATGAATTATTAACTTAGTGAAAATTTGTCCAGCTCTTCTTAGTTATAATTAGTGTAAATCATCGAATCTTGTTTTTTTTTATATAATAAAGATTGTATCTTAAGTAGCTGAGTTATATCTGTGCGTCTCTACAAGTCTTGATAATATCTTCCTAGTTCCTACGTACAGTTTTCTCATTTTCTACGTGAAACATTTTCCGCAAAATTAACTTTCCTAGATACGGAAAATTAAGTTAAAACTCGAGGCGCTTACAAGTTTAAAATTCTGGTTGGCATTGATCTTAATTGACATTTTTATGGTTCTTTTAAAAAAAATTTAAATAAAAACTGGAGGCAAACAAGGCTTACCTAAGATAATTAGTTCCTGGCTCATGGACATATAAGCTTCAGCTGGATTACGTGTGCGTAGCCGGCATTTAAATTTCGCTTTTTACAAAAGTAATTAAAGTTTCAAAATACTTTTTTAATACTTTTTTTTTGAACAGCTGACACAGGGTTGTTGTATATGGTACAAAAATATAGTACTAGCAAATATCGTTCGACTTTATTTAATTTTCGAATTTTAATTAATGGGACTTCGGTGTACTCGGTTGTAAATCAAAGAATTTTTCTTTAATTACATCTAAGTTAACCAATCAAATAATATTTGTTTTGTTTTCTGTGTATGTTACAAACAAAAAAAAATAAAACCTTAAATGAAAGAATCAAATTAAAAATTAAACAAAATCCAATTTTATTTTTTAGGTCAACAAAACATTTGTATTATCGTAATCTTTGTTTTTTTAGACTGTTTTTAACTATCATTCTGATTCCTACGGAATTTCACATTTGGAGATATCATCAATTCGGACCCTTTGTGCCAACAGAAAAACTACTTCCAGTCCACTTAATTAAGTTAGACCAAGCCTTTTTCTTTAACCCAAATAAATTAATGCCCTTTCACTTGTTGTTCTAATGAAAGTACTTAGTGACAGTTGTCGTTTCTTGACGTCCAGTCGTATCGAATTTACAAACGTAAAAATTTACGGGAAACTCATGTCAATATAATATATTAGATACGTTCACATAATCAGGTCTCATGTGTCGGGGTTTTGTGAAATAAAAACATTTTTATAGCATAGCGGACAACGGAGCAGGTGAATCTCCTATATAGTAAGAGAACACCGCCGCCCATGAACAACCGCGCCACAGTCCGCGCATTGGTTGTGTTGTTGCACTTTTTTAAAGGCCCCAGATATCCTCACTGATTCTAGGAAACAATAAAACCACCGTTTAGCGCTGAGTATTATGTGAGCCCGTGGTATCACTTCCAACGAACCGGCACAATTAATGCGTGAATGCTTCAAGTTTCTTCTTTTATAAACTGGACTTCACAGAATACAAATTATTTGTAATAGAAGTAAGTACTTTCTTTTAGATCTACTATGTATTATTATCCGTCCTAACTTTTACACTATAGTTTTTATATAAATTAAAAATAATGGGAAACATAAAAAATACAACCAAAAAATAGGGTCAGTAAATAAAAAGGCACAATGAGTATTTATAAAATTATGGGAAAAAGGATGCACACACCTCATGAATCAAAGCTTAAATAAGGCTATATGGAATGAATACCCTTTGATTTACCTCATCAGGCGATCATGTGCGCTGGCACTACTAAAACTGCTTATTGTCCTCAATAATTTATGGGAAAAATATTTTGAACATGATATGCTGAAGATATAACACACACACAAAATAAATTAGAAATTATGAGACTTCTTAATTACACAAATACATGCCGAAAAGCAAATAATGCGAAGGAAAAATAAAGGTAGATGAAGAGTCAGATAAGTTATTTTCCTTTGAAATGTGAAGGCAGCTTTTCAGACCCGGGCAACATTGCCTTTTCAATGTCTTTCTCGAGGTATTTTATTTCATATTAAGGCTTTTCTAGATGATAGTAATGATATTTTATTTGAAAAGAATTGTGTAAATGAATGTAATTAAACATCTTTATATATTGCATATCTCATACTTTAATACAAATAATCGATTTTTATTGTATAGCGAGCAACGGAGTCCTTTATGGTAAGATCACCGCTGATCGTAGACAATCACGACATATTCCATTTCGTTTTCACAGACTCTGCGTATCATAGTACAAGTACTATGATACGCAGGAGATATTCACGCTAGGATTCTATAAGCCTGTGGTATCATTTCGAATGACCTGACCTAACTTAAGCCAAGCTGAAGAGAGGAATTATTTATTATATTATTATATTTATATTATATATTTATTATTATATTTTTATATTTATTATATATATTTATTATTTATTTTATGTAATACATGTATGACTGTTGCTGTATATTTCTGTAATTGTCTTTACATATTTAACGTCTGAATAAATAACTAATTATATACTCAATATTTGAAACGGAACAAAAAACATACACGTGAATGAATATTGTGGTAAAACGAAAGTTCTAAATTAACATTTCTGTGAACTTTTCAGTTAATCACGCTGCTGTTTCTATTTTGTTTTAACTATACAAAAGCTTCCCTCACCTATGCAATGCTTTATGACTTTCATCAACGTAAATGCGGCAAAATATTAGCCTCCTTACTAATGAACGATAATTTACTCGAATAATTGTCTAAAATATTCAGTTACTTTCTCACTAATGTACATTTGTTGTTGCAAAAACGAGACAGAATGCATTAAGAAAATATGTGATTTTAGCAAAATTTACGAGTTCGCATTTTAAAAGACGTAATATAAAAATACTTCAATTTTTTTCATGACTCCAGGAATAGGTAGGACGCTCACCTAGAATACGTAGTTTAATGACTATAGTCATCCTAATCCCCTGCGCTGCCGCGGTTCCGTTGCTGGCCTTTTAGTCACTAACTCGTATTGGTTAATATACCTGTACAGGTAGCTAGCTGGTTTTATTGGTGCCAAGCAAATAATGTCTTAAAAACGATCAATTGTAGACCGACAAACGTCAAGGTGATTTGAATGAAACTTTGTATCCCGACTCAATGTTTGAAGATGAAACGCAGCTGCAACTATTAATCAAAACAGCTTCTCAGAACATTCTCCGTGATAAATGCCATAGAAAATGCTGACGAATCCAAAATCTCTATGGACCACCTTTAATCTCTTTATTTCTATAATATTATTTGATTTATAAATTATATAAAATATTATTTTCGTTCTACATACTCTACAATCATAGTTTTAGTTAAAAATCGTAAATTAATCTTAAATTACGTAACAAATGTAAACATCAAACGATAATCATATACCCTATACACATATGTCAAATAAAGAGTATTAGAGCAAGATAAATGTTAGTCATAGATGACCTCATGCCGGCATGAGCGTTACCATTTTAGTATAAATCGATAATGGCGAGTCATCTCGAATCGTGATGACGTTCAGATCTAAGTTTATAGATCGTTAGCTCGTAAATCATCTGAAAATGAGGCTTTGATGCTTGTGAAGTGACTTGGATTTATAAATAAGTACAAAGATCGATCGTCGCTTTTGTTAGCTTCTTGCGTTGATATTACTAATAGTTAATGAATATTGCTAGCTGGACATAAATCTTTTTATAAATATAATATTTTGAAATTTCACACCACCAGTCTATCGCGTCAGCTACTTGTAGACTTTATTCAAACCATTAATTAATTATCATTTATAAACCATTAATTAATTGTGGACCTTCAAAGAAAGAGTATTTTTATTTCTAAAAAGCCGTCAGCTCATCCGCCAAAATCCGTCACAAAATTATTTTATATTATAGTGATGAAATCCTATGCAATTTTTGATTAAAAATATTATAATTACATAAAATACTACAGAATGTAATTAAATTTGTTATAACGACGATTCTTATGAAAAACACAAACGCTTGACACGCGAGGCTTGGTTTTATTCGTTTTAATTACACTTAATGGAAATATAGGAAATAAAAAATTATTCTCACAATTTTTTTCATTAATTTTTATAATTTGATCGACCCGTTTTAATGTAACTTACTTATCTGCTATGATGCTGCAATTTCTGAGTTAAAATTTCCTCAGTAAGTGTAACAGAGAGATAAGTATAGCTACCTCCTGCTCTCCTTGGAAATAAGGAGAAAAAATACACATTAAATTGAAATAAATAATAATTATATATTAAAGAAAATTTTATAAGAAATAATGACATAATACTCATTTATTTTTGCAGTAGTTTAAATCTTAAACGTATTTATTATTATTAATCTTAAATTACACTACATTTTTCATACAAACAAGAGTATTCAGATATCATGAACATCTGCAAGTAGTTTTTTTTTTATTACTTTATAACATTTTAGAATGTATTTAATATTGATAAAAACTTTAAATTCAGCCGTGTCTAAGACTTTCGGTATATGTTGCTATTAATCAAAATATTTTGAATTATTTTGAAACTTCTCTATATATGTTTTAATTATAAAGGAATTCTGATAAAATAAAGTAGATTACTTATATTTGCGTGCTTAGTATACGACAAAATTACAAATATACTAAATTAAAAAAATATTGAAATCATAATTTTTAAAATTCTTTTATCAAATTAACAATGATTATTTTTTTAAAAAAGTTGAATAAATGTACTATATAACACATAAAATATAATGATTAAATTATCTTAAAGAATTTATATATTAGAAAAATAACTCTAACAAATATTCAAGTAATATTTAAAATATATTTAATAACATAAAAATATAGTACAAGTAAAACCTACCTTTTTCAAAGAGTTTTTTTCAAATTTCACGCACAAAACACGTTATAATATCCATTCAAAATAGTAGCACTTCCACGAGTTCGTAATTTAAATAAACCGTAGCGGGGTACGTAGCGTTGGTAACACGGTCTACGCGACACTGCTACGCCATACTAACGGTTTGTATGCGCGCGCTTGAATATCAAACCCGACTGTTCTTATGACCTATTTGATACGGATTAAAATCGTTCGTATCTCCGTCCTTGCCATTGCTATGTAAGAATAAATGCAACGGTAACGTTTTCTTTCCTGAAATATATGTCAATATAAATATATAAATAAATAAATATCTATATTAATATTATAAATGTAAAATTTGTATTTTTGTTTTTTATTTTATTCTATAGTAGATAACGGAGCAGATTGGTCTCCTATATGGTAAGAGAACACCGCCGCCCACGCCACGCACTGCCGCGAGCACGTGGTATCGCACGGGTTGTAATTTGTGACGTTATAGTCGGTAATCTTATGATGTCATGAACTGATATTGAAAATAATGTTACCAATAGAAAGTTATGTACATTGTCTGTAATTAACATTCTTTATAATAATTTATTAATTTAGCGTCGTAGAGGAATTTGAAAAGTAATTCTAAAAAAAATAATTGAACGATATATTTATTACGAACGCTGTCTTAACGATGAGAGATATATTATATGATTGAATTCTATGGTAAAGTTGTGATAATGCCTATAAAGAAGTATGTGACAGCATATATGTAACTTACATAATTTATATGATGAAACATTATTAAATATATATATATATATATATTAAATAAATACAAATATAAATCATAAATCTATAGTGTTAGTGAAAGCAGAAGCAAGAAATTTCCTATATTGCCAGATCGTGTGGTCTTTTATTCAATTATTATTTATATTATTACGATTAAGTACTATTTTTGTTGCTTCATAGATTTGTATGCTTCTTAAACACATGCATACATAATAAATATAAAAATTTTAATGTAATAGATCATTGTTTTTAATATAAAGTAAAATTAAGAAATGCCTTGCTATGCCTAGATGCAATACGGCTGCCTTATTTTTTAAATACCATCAACTACATCGCATCCAAGCAATGAAATAACCTCTCCTTTTCATAAAAAGACAATTTTATGAGCCTAGACTTTGTAAAAAGCCTTCTCTGGTCGGTTGCTAAGAGTCTCTTACGTAGGGCTGAGTAGGTCTATGATTCATCTCATTAAAATCTCCATACTTTGATTATTTTAATTAATGTCTTCTATTCTAGTGGTTGTTTTAATGTAAGTTTTTGTATTGGTTATTGAAACTTTTTATCTAAGCAGGTGGCTCACCTAGGGTATATGGTCGGTACCCACGGACACATCTAGCCCTTTCAGGCCCGTGGGTGCGTAACCGCCATTTTTAAAAATAAATTTTATAAAATAATTTAATAGCAGCTAATACTTTATGTATGTTACAGAAATCGGATAAGAGAAAATACACGAAAACTCGATTTTACTTGATGTTTATCGTTCCTTTCATCTGTTATAAAAACTGATTAAAAAATTGTACGTTTCACTCACGGCTTCATTTCGTAATGGTCAAAGGCTATTAATGAAATTATTGGATATACCTCCACTGTGTTTTCCACACCCTTTATTGCTTTATTCGATATGTTTTCATAGTTTCTTTTATAATCAAAAATTGAATATTAAATTTTTATTTTTATTGTGTAGCGTACAATTGAGCAGGTAGGTTTGCTATATGGTAGACAACATCACCGCCCATGGACAGCGCCATAGTCCGCGCATTGGTTCTAGTGCCGGCTTTTTACGCTCCATAAACGGCATTTTAAATTTCCTCCTATACTCTCACTCACTCACCGAAACACAGTAAAAGTACCGTTTCAAGCACAACTACAATTTCACGTTGAGTATTTTATGAGCCCGTGGTAACACTTTGGACGAGCCAGCCCATAGTGGGTGAGCATATGCTTTAGCATGGCTCTCCACCGGGTGAAAATGTTATTACCTTATTATTGCTTTGTTATTAATTGAAAAATGAATATTTAATTTTGGGTAAAATAATTAATTGAATTTAAAT
This sequence comes from Delias oraia, assembly GCA_018230265.1. Taxonomy (NCBI): domain Eukaryota; kingdom Metazoa; phylum Arthropoda; class Insecta; order Lepidoptera; family Pieridae; genus Delias; species Delias oraia. The sequence goes on along the minus strand of DWCF01001973.1, from coordinate 11,646 downwards.
ATTAATTATAAAATATCACTGATCTAAATTCGCTTATGTGCCGTTTAATTTCATAATTATTAGTAGCTTATTTTTCAGGTATAGCAGGCAGGTCTAATCTATTGTAAGATATCTCTACCGCTCTATGGATATCTGTGCCAGAACCCATGCTTGGATTGTATCCCCGACTGTTTGCATCACAAACGGATTAATCTCACGGGCCTCCGATATACTTACTCACTTAGTGAAACCCAGTCTAAGTAGTACTATTTCTCGCTGGTATTTTATGAGCCCGTGTAATCATTTCAAACAAGCCCAACTAGTGAATCAGCACATCCTTCAGGGTAGCTTTCTCACGTAGTAAACCAGTTATAAGATTTCCCGGCTACTTCAAGGCCGTCCAAATACCGAATATTTTTTTTTTATTCTGATAGGGATAGAATTTGATACTCGCTTCATGGTGAGCTAGACCACTACATAAGGTTTTCATAGGCAGATATATCACGGTCTCTTTTTAATATTTTATTAATAATTCTTTAGTTTTAATCCAAACTGAGAATGTTATGTTAGATAATAGTAATGATAAAATATTACTAATTTTATTTTTTATACTTCAATAAAGTCTAATTTACATTTTATTATAACTTACTATGTTAGAATGTCTATGTTACGACGTTGAGGCAATGTTGCGTGTCAGGGAAAAATATAATGTTATAAAAAAGGGCGTACTTTAATTACATAACTAAACCCTTTCTATAATAACATTCTTAAAGGGAAAACATATTCCAATGTCATTTTTGAATGGAAAAGATATTTTGACATGTCCAAAATGATTAGGTTATTGGGAATTTTTTTGAGTAATTTTCTTTTATTCCGTCCTTGATGTCCGTTATAAAAAAAAACCTTCTCTGGTTGGTCGGTGAGGGTTTTAGTCGCAGGACTGTGTGATTCCCTGTGGTTCTTCTCTCAACTCGTGCATATTTTGATTATTTTATGAGTTCGAAAAATGATGATGGTGAGTTCGAATAATTCTTTATCCTTGTTTTCTTTTTTTTTTTCATGTGATTATTTTAAGTATTGTATTGGTTGTCCAAATTTTTTCTTTTATTATATTTGTGTTTGTGTGTATGGTGGGTGCTGAAAACCGCAGCTCAGCTATTTAGCCTATTTAAACTTACCTTTATACGTTTTGTGTATCGCCATATTTATTGTTGTTTTGTAGATAAAAATTAGTGAGTTTAATAAATAAAAAACTGAAATCAAACCTCACATTACGATAAGGACTTTAAAATAACAAAATTTCATAAAACAAATTAATTTCACAGTAATATTTTGGCTTTATACGTAGCCCTCGATAAAGATAGCGAGTGAAGTTGCGCAGAATAGACAATACGTGGGTAGAACATTATAATCCAGGCTTAAATAACCACCTTACATTTTCAGATATCAATATGCCAGAGCCGAGTGCTCCATTTAAATTAGGGTTAAGCATGATTCGAAAATTGACAATATGAAAATCAAATCGATGATTTCATTTCGCAAATGGGTTCCGTAAATAGATTTATATGAGAAAACATTGAACGCATATTAAAATATAAAACAATGTAATGGTTTTTTATTCACATCATTTTACAACATGTTCCGAGACATCCATTGGACTGCAAGTTATAGCACAGGCTCATTTAATGTCAAATAGTACTTGTAACGTGTTTCAGTGAGTGAATATACTGTTCAAGCAGCAGCTTAAATGGCTGGAAACTCAACCAAATTGCAGATACTAGTGCCTGGTATTATATTATATCTATATCCATTATTCAATAAAAAAATATAATATAGTAAACGCGATGTTTGGTAATTTAGATGGGTGCTTCTTATATTTTCACATAAAAACTACTGAAATATTATTTTATTATATTATTTTTATTCAAATTAAATTTTCCATTAATATAGCTCTTATATCAGAATAATATATGAGCTATATTTTAAAATTGTATTTTATAAATTTACTAAAATATAATAAAAGCATTAACGACTTTTAAGTAGTTTTAACCCGCAAATAAATTATATGATATTTTCATTTTTACAGAATTCTTCTGATGTCTTCTAAAGTCAAACATCTTGATTCTAAGCGGTATTACCATAAAGTTTGTTATGTTCTTAACAATAATTTAAATATTTCAATTTTTTTAATGTTATTGAGGGCAAAATATTTTCATTAAAATACTAATACATATTATACGTATGAAAATGTAATGGCATTTTCAAATATAAGTTAGATTTTTTTATTATTTTCAAAGAAAGCTAAGATCTAAGACTCATTGTAAAACGCCCTTATATCAAAAAACCAGATAAAACTTTTCATATTGAAAGGTTTTCAATATAATCGTCGAAATAAATTATTATTTTCTAAGAAATATACGATCATTATTACTTTTGCTCCAAAATGATACGCAATCATATTTATTGGATGTCCGTTATTAATGTTCTTATAAAAAATAACAATCAATATATTTTTTTTAATAAGAACGTATTACTTAGCGTAGCTTCAAATTCAGAACGAAATTTGTACATCATTTAGAACAATTTTAATTATTGTAATTATTTGAATTGTATACATTTTTTTTATATAAGGACATGCGATTGGGATATTATTGTTAAAATTACGTATTATTGAGTTCGTTTATTACGACTCAAACAGGATTCAATATTTTATATATTGACCGAGACAAGTCTTGCGTTTGTAATTAATTTTGTTACTAAATTTTGTGTATAGGTCTAAATTATATTACAAAATAAAACTCGACATGTACACCAGTACAAAAATACCAATTTTACTTTTCTAAAAATCATCACATAAGCCATCAGTCGTACGTAATTAAGGCTTATTTTATGTATTAATAATTATTGTTTTATTTATTCCAAAAATTCTTTACGTATCGGTACAGTGTTACCAAATAGAAATACTACTAATCAGCTACCTGCGGATATATTTCCAAATCAATTTGAGTTGCGAACCTTAGAAACTCCGTACGTATTCCTAAAAGGCCGGTAACTTATCCGCGGATCACAAGTGGCTGTGGTGTCCATAGGTAGATAGTTTATCCTAGGTGAGCCTTTTACTTGATTGCCTTCCTACAGTCATAAAAAAACTTCAGTATCTCTTTAAAACCTTTTTTTAAATAAAATATTAAATATGTTATTGATCTATGTAGCCATTCTAAGCCATTATAACTTGTCTTGGTTTCACAAGTGGGCTCATGAAATGTTGTCCCATTCTTGATGAAACGCTATCTTTAAGGCGTCGATCGTCTCATATTTTATTTGCCAGTTTGGCCTCCAATAAAATCTATTGGGTCTAAGTCCGGAGAATATGGCGACTATTGTTGTGGAGAAATGAAATATCTTTCATTTATTTGTATAGTTCATTCTATTTTCTGTTGGTAGTTCGAATATTTTCTTGTATTGCGATACGATAGTTCTGTATATAGCCCTATAGCCTTACGTTATCCTACAGTTGCTTATATTAAATTATTTTTATTAATTGTATATTTTTAATTTTAACTTTTTTGTTGTTATCTGTAGATATAAAGAAAATAAAAAAAACTTCTTCACGGACTTTACAGCATGGCACCTAGTTAATGTTCTTAAGTACATACCTTTTTTATGTTATCTTTTTTAAACATCTGAACTGAATTATTTGCATATCCAAGATAATAGAATATTGATTAAAATATATATAAATGTATTTTAAACTATAATACTTGTATATTTCGTAAACTATTTATTTGCAATATAAGAGTGAAGTTGGTAAAAAATGGAGTGCCAACCCGTATATAAATACTTTTCTGGTGACGAGTCACAATGAAGAAGGTTCACTGAAGAGAGCTAGAGTAGACCTTACCTGAGCCAATCTAAATTCAGGGATTTAATATAAGTACAATCTAATGGAAAATGTTACATATTATTAAACTCAAAAAGAGATTTTGTATATGTATATATTGATAAATAACTAAAAATTCAAACATCAAAACCGGCATTATCCATGCTGAAGCATTTTCATATACTAATTGGGCCGGCTCGTCTGAAGTGATACCACGGGCTCACAGAATACTCAACGTGAGACGGTACTTGTACTGTGTTTGGCTGATTGAGTGAGGATTTCGGAGGCCCTTAAAGAATGCTACTTGAGTGGAGTAAAAAGCCGGAAAGAAAACCAATGTGCGGATTCTAGTGTGGTTGTCCATGGGCGGCGATGTTCTTTTACCAAATAGGAGACTCACATGCTCCGTTGTCCGCTAAACTATAAAAAAAAATAAAACGAATAAATAAATCTGAGTCACTTTGAAATTTCTATTTCATGTTTACATTGTAGAGTGAGTTAAATCCGCTTTAAAGAAATATCCAAAGAGGAAATACCTACGGACGACAAACGAGAATAAATAACTTATCCTAATATTTCGTTATATTTACAATTCAAGGACATTTAAACTCTATTAATAACACAATAGAGTTCATAATTATTGTTATATAATTTTACAGAAAAGCCATTACTAGGTACGATTTGTAGTGTCGCATTGAACATTTTTCTACCTTAAATAGAAATTCTTTCTTAATGCAATGTACTAAGATTTAAAATTAATAAAATTTATTTCAAAACAATTGCTTGAACAAAGATTGCATTCTTTGTATTTCCCTGCAAGAATTAATTTCAATTACGCTGCTATTATCTGCAAAAAATATTTAACAATTGGTACAGTTAGCCGTATTACGTAACATTATATTACATTTTTTTATTGTATAGCGGATAACAGAGCAGATGGGTCTCCTATATGGTAAGAGAACACCGCCCATGGACAACCGCACCACAGTCCGCGCATTAGTTATGTTGCTGGATTTTTACGCCACTCAAGCGGAACTTTTGAGGGCCTCAGATATCCTCTCTCAATCAACGAAACACAGTACAAGTATCGTTTGAAATACAACTACCATTTCACGCTGAGTATTCTGTGAGCCTGTGGTATCTCTTCGGACGAGCCGGTCTAATTTGTGCGTTAGATTATGTTTCGTTATGGCTCTCACACAGTGTTAAAACACTCGCCCGACTACTGTCAAGCCCTTCCAAAGTTCGAATAAATTTATAAACTAAATTATAATAACTATTAGAATAAATTATAAATTATATTCAGAGCCAAGATTGAACCCACTATCCATATTATCATGGTAATTTACAAGACTACTCAGCCACAAGACCTACAAAAAAATGATACATCTAGATTAAAAATTTAGAAAATACGCATTGTATATCTTTGAAAATATAATTTTGATATAATTTTAAAGATGTTTTTTATTTAAGTTATGTTTATTCAATTATAGTGACGCGATATACAACTTGAATAAGAATTATTTATTCAAGATTTATTTATTCAAGAGTTGAAAAAACTCCCGTCGCTATATCAATAATTGTTCATAGAATAATGTATTCAAACAATAGCTTCTATAAATAGATTTAATGATTGAATTCAGATGCATCGAGCATTCTTTGAATCTCAAATAACTTTATTATAATTTTTAAAGGTTTTCTTACGGTACAATGGAAAACGGACCAACGGATCTCCTATTTGATAAGAGAACACCGCTTCCCATGGACAACCACGCCACACTTCGCGCTTTGGTTGTGTTGTCGGCTTGTTACACTACTTATGCGGCATTTTTAAGGGTCTCTGATATCTTTATTCACTCAGCGAAGTACAGTAGAAAACCGTTTCAAGTACAACTATCGTTTCACGCGAAGTAGTCTGTAATCCAAGGCCCAATTAGTAAGTTATCATATGCATTAGCATGACTTTCTTACGGGTGAAAAGGCTTTATTGAGAAATAATTTAATGAAAACATTGAAACAGCTGACGAGCCTGGCGTATACAAAAATTAACTAAAATAATTTCAACTTCAACACTCCAATGTTAGGTATTCAAGATGAAAGCTTAAAAACATTCTCACCGTAAATGTAAAATTATTTAGGACAAATCTGCTACCACTCAGCAAAACTTTACACGTACTTAAATTTCAATGAGAAATAGCATTTCAAAATTGTACTTCTACAAATGTACACTTGGTGAAATAATCTATTAAGCATTAAGAGATAAAATATTATTTATTTAAGTTTTTATTTATTTTTAATCTACACGATAATTATATGCGGTCTAATACCTATTTTAAAACCAAAATACTTAGGGATCTTCAATAAAAAGTTTACTTGTTTATTATAGGCCTGCGACACAACTGCGGTCTTTTAATCTACACAGTGTATGCGGTCTAATACGATATATTTTTAAGCCGATTTGTTTAGGGTTCCTCAAAATAAGAGCATACCTCTCTCTTATAGGCCATCAACCCACCTGACCTTTTAATCTACATATCATGTGTATGCGGTTTAGCTGAAGGTTAGAAAAAATATTCTTAGGAAACCTGCAAAAAAAGTATACCTCCCCATAAAGGCCAGTGTATTACGGCCACTGGTGATAAGGTTGTCCATGGGCAGATCGCTTATGCTAGATAAGCCCCCTGCTTTTATAAAAAATAATTTCTCGTTTATATTATACAATTGAAGATAATAATTCTGACATAACGTATTGAGAAAATTAATCAATTGATCTCATCTCATTATAAAAGGTGAGGTAATACCATTGTATATCCTCGTTGGAAAGCCTTGAATCGTCTATACACAGCATAATTCCTCATAATACAGAAGTTATTATAGATAATTGGATATCAAATCCTTTATAAATGCCTCCGGAGATAATTAGTTAAGGAGTATGCGTGGTGCACCGGAGGCCGAGAGTCGATTTCCGGTGTAAAAATATTTTTCATTTAAGACTTAATTAATATTTTACTTATATTATAAATGTTAGTTTGTAAGTATGGATTGATGTTTGTTGCTCTTTCACGCAAAAACTACTCAACGAATTTTAATGTAACTGTTCAATAATATATATTGTATAAATTTATCAAAAAATAATTAAAATGGCCACGTAAGTCGGACTGGTAATGCGGTAGGTTGAAGTATCGGGCCAGACAACGTCTGCCGTCTCATTTTTCACATAATAACGTATTTATATTAATAATGCTTGTCATTAAAGTAATTCTCACTGACATTATTGTTTCCGGTAAAATAAAGAATTTTTAGTTTATCAAAAAAACCTGTCTTTTATGCAATAATAATAAAATATTAGTTTTTTCTATGAAATTTTATATTATGGAAGTAAAAGTTTCTTTTATGAAACGTTGGGTAACAAGGGGCACCGTAGTAAACGCACAGGTAATTTTCATTCCCAGAGTAAAATGAATAATTAAAAATCAGCACAGGTGTGGTTTATAAAATGGTCAGGAGAAAATTGTGGTTGGGACCGTAATTATCAAAATGAAAGGCACTGTTTAGTGGTTTACTACTTTTAAGATAAAAGGGTATGATTAAATCTTAAATAATTTAGTAATATAATAAAAAAATATATGAGATTTTGTGAAATAGCCTTGTATAAAGTGAAATGTAGATAATATTAATCTGACACGGTGAACTTCTTATTATGTAGGTACTAAATTTTTAAATTAGTCTTAATTTAAGCGGAATAAAATTAATTTATAGAGCTAAATTATTAAATTGCCGGCTTTTACGAAGCTGGTATGTTATAATTTTACGGGTCTCTGACATCATCACTTGCTCAGCGAAACACTGTACAAGTACTGCTTCAGGCTGGTATTCTGTGAGCCCGTGGTAAAACACACAATTAATACATTCGCCCGGCCCCTGTCAAGCCTTTTCTAAGCCCAACTAATATATTAATAGCTATTTGAACCGGTGACCAAACTTAATACATTTAGCTTCGTAAGAGACTTATAAGACCAGTTAGTTAGGCTATAAAATACCTAATAAAGATTAAGATTATAATTTCAGCTAAATTATAAACTGTTTAAATTTTACAAATAATGAAGAACTTATAAAAATCAATTTAAATATTAGCTTGCTTTTTATGGAAACGATGGCAAAAGAGCAGGAGGCTCACCTAGGTCCTCGTCCCATTGACCATTATAAACCCTAATAAACAAAACAGAAGCATTTTCAATCCGGGTTTGTAGGTCAGTGTATGGATATGCCGTATTTTATAACAATACGTTCTATAAAATATATAGTATAGCTTCAGGCACTTCATACTGTATTCTATCGTCCAAATTGTATAACAAATGCAATTTATATGCATCCAGTCAGAGATAGGCTTGTTACACACTAAATTACCAATTCAGATAGGAACGTGAGAGCGATGTGTTCAGGGGCTTTTAGTGTTTGCTAGACTTGTGTACAGAGCCTTAGCAATTGGCTAAGTGGATAGTCCATTGCAAGTTTAACATTCTCGAGTAATTTGTAACGAATCACCATATTAAAAGGGATTTAGTTGAGAGGGTTAGGTTCCAGTATAAAGGGAAAATTACTTCGTATTGACTACATATTATTATTTTAACGTATTTTTACTTTGTACACCTTTTCGGGGAATTTTTGCAAATGGACGTGAAATTTGACACAAGGAAAATGTAAATGGAAAATTAAATATATTGTTTCACTTTTAATATTATATATAATTATATATAACTACTCGTATATTTATTACACAAGCACAGACTTTGAAGAAATTCTGTACTATGCTCAAATCCTAGGTTAACATAAAGAATACTTTCTTATTTATATTTATTCCGACTGTAAAAATGGAGGGTAATGTTTTTATTTATATTAATCTATAATATTACCAAGAGGTACACCTAGGACATTCCCAGTCGCTTGTAGGTTGCCAAGTCGTGTTGGTGATTTCACAGAATGGTGGTGCTTGGCACAAAAAACCTTATAAAATATTAGTTTTTTTTTAATTTCTTATAAACTAGTTTTTCACCCGTGGGATAGACATGCTGAAGCAATATCTGCCGCACTAATTGAACTGGCTAGACCGAAATGTTACCAATGTTACTCACAGAATATTTTATTTGAAATGGTATTTTTATTTAAAATGGTACGTCTACTGTGGTTTTCTGAGTGAGTGAGGATATCGGAGGCTTTTAAAACCACCGCTTAAATGTCGTAAAAAGCCAGATACACAACCAATGCGCGGTCTGTGGCACGGATGTCCATGGGCGGCGGTGTTCTCTTACCATATAGAAGACCACCTGCTCCGTTATCCGTTAAACAAAATTTAAAAAAGTTGTGGAACTTCAAACATCTAGGTGATACGGATGTAACTTTGAGTTAGTAACGGGTCTAAACTAGTAGCAAGTTAGATGTCAAAATAGAATTAAAGGTGGAATGAACTTCGTACAAGAATCAAGAAGCCGACATCGGTGGCCTGATAAATAAAACATCAATATTGAACTTTTCAATATGTTGTCAAGAGTTACATTTTATACATAAAACATAAACCATTCACATATATCTTCTGTTGTGTTGGCTCAACGCCAGCAGAATTAGGGTTGTCACCATTTATATAGTACACAACCAAATAACTTGAGTACCTTCTTTTATTTTCAAGGACGATCCGATAAGTTCTGAGCCTATAAAAGAAAAACAAAAATTTTGGAAGTGGCGATTTATTTCTCTAAATAGTCTTTTAGTTTGATACATTTGTATAATCGATGCAAAGTAAAAGCAAAATAGGTTTCCGTGGTGGGGATAAACTCCTCCTTAGAGCAAAAATTCTGCTCTATGAATGTCTTTTTTATTTATTTTAAATAAATATCTCCATCATTATAAGTTTCCAACTCCTTCTGATAACAATTAAAAGATTTATTTAAAAAATTTAAATCTTTTTTCAAAATATTTATATTACTCTAATATATTTTTATCTGAGAAATATGTTTTTGAGCTCTATATTTTTTTACATAAAAATCTTTAGATTCAGCAAGTTGTTCAAGCAGAAGATTCATCTTTACTAAATCGTCATTGGCCCGCAAGTGGATCGCCGGTCTTTTAGGACACTAATGTCATTAAAATTAGACGTGATTTTTTAGTATCTAGTAGTACGGACTAGCAGCCCTATCATTTTAGATACAATCCTATAAAATGAAGGTTCTGTACACTAAAGCGACTTGTGTAAAAATTGCCATTGTTATTGCCAAGGCTTCATTTGTATTCCTGTTCATTCCGAGTGGTTAAAGTGTTTTCGACACTTTTAGTGTACCTCGCTCGTTTGTTAGTTCACCAAATTTATTGTTTCTATTACTGAAGTCATCTATGTAGAATTATAAAAATTACTTTTTTATTACATTTACATATAAAAATGTTAAAATATTATTATTGTAATTTTTTATTTGGAAAAAAATGATATAACAAATAATTATTCTTATTTATTTCATTTAATTATTTTTTTTAATGTTACAATTGTATGATATTGACTATAACGGATAGAGAAGGTCTCCTGATGGTGCAAAATATTTTATAAGCATAAACTTAGCTCTACATTATTAAAAATTAAATACAATATTTTATGTATCTAGGTTTTTTATTGTATAGCAGTTAGTGGAGCCTCCTCTATTGTAAGATTTTGGCGTCTATGGACAACAACTTCATAAACCCACTCTTTGTTTGTGTTTCTGGCTTTTCACACCGCTGGAGCAGTTTAAAAAGAGGTAGGTATTAAATTTTTTTCTCTCTTTGCCTATATGAAAGAATGCTATAAAGCATGTTACATGCTATAGTTATTTTTTTTTATATGACACAGAAAATAGAGCAGGTGGGTCTCCTATGTGGAAAAAGAAGACTGCCACCCATGGACAACCGCGCCACATTTCGCGTATTGGTTGTATTGCCAGCTTTTGACGGGAATACATTCTTTTATTATTAAGAGCCTCCGATATCCTCTCTCATTCAGAGAAACACAGTAGAAGTAGCGTTTCAAGTATAACTATCATTTCACTCTGAGTATTCTGTGAGCCCGTGGTATCATGATGCCACTTTGGTGGCCGGCCCAATTAGTGCGTTCCCATATGGTTCTCCATGCCTCCCCCACGAGTGAAAGCATTATATATGCAAAATGAATGTTTTTTTTCCATGTTTTATTTTTGTATTTAAATTTGCCATGTTTTATTCATAAGTCAACCGAACATAGTATATGTTACACTCGGTTAACGATCGACACGGGAATCAAGTTTCGCCGCAATCATTGAACGTATTTCACCTGTACTTGAACATTTCACACTCACGTATTTGCACCACCCCTACTACTAAAAATTCGATTCTCCTGATATTTTATGTAAAATATATTACGTATATCCATAAAATCTCTCAATTCACACAAATTATACACCAGATTAGTATTCAGATTAGTTTTCTCTGTATGCCTATCTTTGGTTAAAATGTTGGTTCATTTTATAATTTGTACCTCCGTTTAAACTTTGTTTATATTATTGCTCGATTCTTTCTCATAATTTATACTCTACTTCTATTGAAGACAAAAAAAGAAGAACGTGGCCAAGTTCAAATTAAGAAATACTAATGTCTTTGCCGGACCTACCTAACTGTCCAGTTAGGTAGGTCCGGCTTCGAGAAGGAGGTCAATCTACGGATCCAACTCGGATGGGCAGCGTTCGGAAAACTCAAGTACATCTTCTCCTCTAAAATACCTCAGTGCCTGAAGA
>DWCF01001972.1:0-26544 GCA_018230265.1 Delias oraia | reverse complement strand
TACATGTTTGTGTACTCATGAGTTAAAAAATATTCTATAATTTAGATCATATATTCCCTCAAAAAACTTCTAAAGATATCAGAAGAAGAAATTCTTTTGTTGTGGCCAATTCTTGTTAAGTTGTGCTAGAGAGCCATGCTGAAACATATGCTGACGCACTAATTGTGTCGGTTCGCCCGAAGTGATACCACGAGCTTACATAATACTTAGCGTTAAAATCGTAGTTGTACTTGAAACGGTACTTCTACTGTTTCGATGAGTGCGGATATCGGAGGCCCTTCAACAATACCTGCTTCCACATTCATTTCACATGAGAAAACTCCAAATGAAATCATAAATATTGATTTATCAAAGATAATGTATTCTGAGAAACAAGGCAGGAATATGAGGTGAAATCTACGCATCATAAGGAAAAATTACAGTTCTGTCACTTTTCAAATAACATGTTATGGAATTGTAATCGTGGACCCGCATTGAAAATATCTAAAAGATACTAAAAATTACTATAATATGATATATAATATATACTTAAAAGCCGGCAACGCACCCGCGGACCCATAGGACCGCTTGCCCTAGGTGAGCCTCTTGCTCGTTTGCAAAAAATTGTATAAGTTTATAAAAAATTTGCATCTATTCTATTTCTATGTAGGTTTATAACAGCTTCAGTAAAGCTTCAATCCAATATCATTATTTAATAATTATGATTATAATTAATTATCATAATATTACAGTACCACAACAAAATGACAACAAATCGAGCTATTGCCGTCCCGCATCAATGAGCGTTAGAGGGTTTCTTCGGGTTCATTTGAATAATGAAGAATTAACCGAGTAGTGAGTTTAACACAGTGCGGAAATGCGGCTACTATTACAAAAATAAAGCCCTTACAAGTGTAATGAATAAGCATGGAGGACGGTTCCCTGTTTTGTATATATTTACCGGTTACACAATTATGCTCGCATAAGTGTAATGACTGAATGCAATCTTATAGAATGGATTTTTTGAAAAAATAAATTAGTTTATCTTTTAGATTTCCAAGGACTAATAATTATAATTTAACTATTTTTTATCGCCCATCGACAACCGCGCCTCAGTACCCGCATTGGTTGTGTTGCTGGCTTTTACGCCACTTTATCAGCCTTTTTATAGGCCTTCGATTCCTCACTCAGCAAAAACAGTAGATGCACCGTTTCAAATACAACTACCATTTCAAGCTGAGTATTCTATTTTATAAATAGTATTGTTCTTTTCTTAATTTCTAAAACGGATCATAGGTTCATTTGTCTTTATTAATTTGATTAAGTAGATCATTATTACGTTCATAACAGTGCAATGTGGCCATTTGGAAAGTTTTTCTGCAATATTATAAAGTAATGAGAGTGAAAGTGAAAGTGAATCGTGAAAGTATACACAATATTTTTATTATAACAAAATTGTGAATAAACAAGACACTAGCTGTGTCTAAGACTAGATAAGCGGATTGCTAAATGGAATTTACTTTTACACTTGAACGTAAAAAACCTACTCGTTACATCTATAAAACAGTGTAGTTATTCTTAACAGTTTATAGCACAGATGTATCGCTGGCTATTCTCAATACGCTGAGTCTATTAAAATCTAGTGCTTCAAGCATCCCAATTTCTAAAATGCCGGTAAAATATCATCCAGCGGCGATATCCTCGGAAATTCAAGATTCCATCTGCAACGAATGGTAATGCATGAAGTGGTAATCCTACAGTACTTTTCGCCTCGTTGTAAATCATTCGTGTATAAAATATTCTGGATGCAGTGTGGAGCAAACTGAACTTTGTCGTGATTTGCATTTAAAGTGAATCCACTGATAGCGGTTCGAAAACCGTAAATATCGGAACACCGAATACCGATCTTTATTTATTGGGTTAATTTAATTACAGTTTTATGTTACAGCAATCAGGAGAGTGTGAAATTAAATAGTGCTAAAACCTATTGTTAAAGGAATTGCTTTACGTAGGATCAGAAATTACAAATTTTCTAAGCAGGTGCATCTCCTATATGGTAAGAGAACACCGCCACCCAAGCACAACCGCCCAAAAGTCCACGCATTTGTTGTGTTGCCGCATTTTTACGCCTCCAATATCCTCCTTCACTCAGCAAATCACAATAGAAGTTCCACTTTAATTTCACACAGAGCAGTGTCTTATGTTTTAATCCAAATGGTAAGAGGAATTAATGATATTTTATTAATAATAGTTTTTATTTATATAATTAATCTATCTATTATGAACATAATTTAAGATGTAATATCAAGAACACTTGACTATAGAATTTAAATGAGATGTTCGTCTATAATTTATTCGAAACATGATTATGCTCTATCTAGATTTCATTTAAACCATTCCTGTATAACTTAAAAATAAAACGCAGCAATTTATTCCGAATTTATTTTAGTAAGTTTTAAAGTATGAAGTAAATTGTAAAGTATGAAAAAGTCTGTTGTAGTTAATTTATTATATCGCGGACAATAAGCTAGACGTCTCCTAATACTGCACTGCAATCCGTGTTTTGGTTGTGTGGTGGACTTTTTACACCATTTAAGCAGTAAGCTATATTTGATGGGCTTCCGTTATCCGCACTTACTTAGCGATACACAGTACAAGTGCTAATGGATGTTAGCATTCTGTTTGTTTCACAAACGAATTTTTACTTAATATTTCCAGCTTTTTTTATCATTAAACCATACATTTCCCGTTTATACGAAACAAAAGTGAAAATGTTTGACTGGAACAGATAAAGTGATAACACTAGCCCCATTAATTTGAGTTAAATTCTCGTTGGTCGAGCTACTGGAACCTCTAATAAAATGTGGTGCACTGCGGACAAAATATCTCGTGACTTTAATGAGAGAATTTACCTAAGATTTGTAATAGTTTGATATATACAGTAGACAATATTGGCAGAATGCGATGAATAGATGTTGACATTAAAAAATCAATAGATGAAAGACGCTTTATTGTGTCGTAGAAAAATCTAAAATGCTTAGTATTTTCATTAGTAATTGTTGTTTTGTTAATTATTCAATTTTATTAATAAAAATACGGTTTGTTTTGCTTTTTATTGTTAAAATCACTTCTAAATAAAACTAAAACATATTAAATCGTAACTGCTGTATTGAGATTTATAGAAAAGCGACAAAGTTCGACCCGTGGGAGAATCATGCTGAAGCATATGCGGTCGCTCTATGCGCCGGCTCGTCCGAAGTGATACCACGGGCTCACAGAATACTCAACGTGAAACGGTAATTGTACTGTGTTTCGCAGAGCGAGTGAGGTTCATCGGAGGACCTTAAAAATGCGGCGTAAAAAGCCAGCAACACAACCAATGCGCGAACTGTAGCGCGGGTGTTAATAAGCAATGATGTTCTCTTACCACACAGAAGACCCACCTACTACGTTGTCCGCTATATTATATAAAATACTGATTATTTCCAATGTGATTTGTTTTTCGGTCCTACGTAGTAGTATCTATCTAGTATCTAGTAGTATCTATAATTAATTGCCTAAACTCAAAGAAATAGTATGAATAAGAAATAAAAATTAAAACTGCCCGGAGTTTAATCTAGAAGAAGCTATAAAATAAGTTCTGACGACAACAACTGATAAAGTTTTTTGTTTGCAATATTTATATATTTATAAAAAAATAAAACATAAGCCTGTTAGATCGTACAGAAAAATTGATGAATGTTTTACTTTAAAAACCATAGAAAATAAAGATAGATTTCATGAAAATCTGAGTTGTTTTTAAAAATGGGTTTCTTCTATTCCATAACGCTTATCTGACTTTAGTTTTAATGTAGTTATAACTAATATAATTAAATCAAATAAAAATGAACCATTTTATTCATATAAAATCAAATATAATAAAATCATGCTCAAGTTTCACAAGTATTCACATCCTTCCGTTGATATAATTGTGAACTTCAAACTGCAAAATAGAAAGTTATTCTCGTATTTATCGGCCATTGATTTTTAGTTTTACGGTAATGTTTGCGAATGGTGTACACGTCTGTCGCTCCCAATTTATAGAATTGCTTCGATTCACCGCTGGAAATTGAATCGGCGAGATGAAAAAACGCATATTTTACTCTTTTTTTAATCAAACGAATTGATATTTTTTCAATCTAAATATCTCTTTATAAATATGACAAACAAAATGTATTATATATTTTGACGTCTAAGGGAAAGTATGATATGTTATACAAATCTATAGAAACGTCGAGTTTATTTTTTTTTTAATCATAGAGACTTAACTACCAAATCATTGTTTGTAGGAAAATAGAAGAAAAGAATCGTTACAGTGAATAGAAAACGAGATGTGAGGTTATCGTTTACCTATTATTTTCCGGAGCTCATTATGGCGCGGCATCCCTTGCGCCGGATTTGCCCTATATTTAAGCCGACAGCTCAACGTTATTGTTCTTTACTTTGCCCCCGTAATTTAAGAGGAAAATGAATGATTAATTATCTTTATCTACTGTTTTGGTGGTATTTCTATATTTTTAATCATTATAGTTAGACAATTTGTTTATTATGTGCAAAGTATAGGTGTAACACTGTGTTAATTAATATTATTTATATAATAACAAATAAATTGAAAGAAATTAATAAAGGTGGTATATATATTAGAGCAAAGGTTTTGGAATGGGCTGATTCAGTAAGTAAACGTACTCGTGACATTCGACGTATTCGAATGGTTGGAAGAGGATTTCCTACTCAAGAAGCATAAAATAATAAATTAAAAATATAATTTGTTAAAAATGTCAAAGTCCACAGCTATATAAACTACTCCGTTGAGAGTTTCAGTTTAATATCCGCTGTTGTAAATGGCGCAAGGGTTGATATTCGCATTGGACCGGTCAGGGAATTAAATTTTGAATATATTTATCTTCTATACTTTGAAGGAATATAATTATTACAAAAGTAACATTTGTTTTACAAATTTCCTTTTCTATTTACATAACATGATTGCTTTGAACTTACTAATTCTGAATAAATTTAAACATTAACGTAAAAAAATAAATTAACAGTTAGTGTAAATAGCATTGTAAATAAGAAGTTTTATGGTATAGCAAACAACGGAGCAGGTTGGTCTCCTATATAGTAAATAACACCGCCGCCCACTAAAAATCGCGCCACGGTTCTCGCATTCGTTGTGTTGCCGGCTTTTTACACCACTTAAGCGGCATTTTTAAGGGCCTCTAATAGCCTCACGCAGCAAAACACAGTAGTAGTAGCCGGCTCAATTAGTGCATCAGCACGTATGCTGACGCATATTTCAGTATGGTTCTCCCACGGGTACAATAGTATTAAAACACTCGCCCGGGCTTTGTCAAGTCCTCTTAGAGACCGAAGAAATTATAAATATTCAATTATAATTGTCCGGACCGGGATTCGAACTCGGTACCTCTAGCTTCATTGGAAGACTTATGAAAAAATTTCGCTACTAGGTTCAAATATTAAATTGGCTTTATTTGTAATCAATAATCATATTTTGTTTACTAGTTTCATTAGTTCTAATCAAATTTAAACAATATTGAAAATATCAAGGGATCGAAGCAACGCATTCGTTAACTAACTTGGCTGGTTCGTTCCGGGAAATCGTCAAATAATATCGCTATTCCACAAGATACATAAATATCTACATACATCACGAATATATCATATATACGCTCCAAAACAAGCAACAAAATTTGTTGTATTTGGATATCATACTTTACTGAACACATCTTACAATCCGCACATGTCCTCGTAACTAAACTAATAATTATAAGACAATAGGAGTCAGTTGGATCAATAAACAAGATGGGAATTCTGATTTTCTTTTATCTATGGTATCAGGAAATGTTAAATGGAATGTGTAATAATATGTAATTACGATTTTATAATTACATAAAGCATATGTCATTGACACCGATAGAGGCTTTTTTCTTTGAGGCTTTTACCGTCGGAGTTTGTTGAAGAATAGGGCACAAACGTGATCTTTAACAACCTGGTAACAGGCTTCCCCACTGTCGCAAAATCAAAAGAGCAAATAATACGCTAATAATTCAAACGACTTATTTATTTATCCTTAATTCTATTTAGGTATGAACTTACAAAATATAATAATCTTAAGATTGTAGACTGAACATTGTTGGCACATATTGAGCTGCTGTACAAATTAACTGTTTTGTTTCTATAAATTATATAATAATTGAATTATCTAGTATATAATTTCGTCTACAATAAAATTATTTATTCATTGTGGTCAATTTAATACACCAATCTTATAATCTACTTAAAATGTATTATTCTACACATAATATATCGGTTAACCATAGATGTTTAGTTGTTTATTTATGATTTATATCTTGTGAAGATTTATGATAAAAAATATGGTGTTTACTATTAAAATTACAAGATATTAAAAAAATCATTAAAACGATATCAAGGATTTCGCTACATTTTCATTGTTCTATGTTTTCTTTTCTCTGGTTTCATTGTTCTATACTAGATCTCATAATATTATGATTTTTAGCCTTATGAGTTTTTTGAGTCTAACATTAAGACAGGTACTTTTCTTCACATAGCAGCTGTCTTCCATAGACATTTTTGGTTGTTTCTTTAGAAATTAAAGCTGAACTCAGGGCAGCTCAACATGTATAGACCTAGTAATAATAATAGTAAATCGTTGTAATTAATACCTTCTATGAAATGAAACAGGTTAACAATGCACAGACTACCACTGCGATAGTTAACCGCAATCACTTGGTTATTGGAAGCGAACGAAATTTATATGCCCCATGTTTCAAGAGATATTCCGTTTTAGTATGTATTGATATCGATTCCCAGTATTATAATAAATTGGAATATACTTAAGCGTTAGGTTGAACTTTGTTAAGGTAGAGAAATGTACTACATATTTCCTAGATGGAAATAGTCCACAGGCATTCAAATATGTTAATCGTCGTCCTCGTTCATCAAGTCATTTGGGCTCTCTCACTTAAAAAATCAATTAAGTTAGTAATAATAGTAGTAGTTTTTAATTTTTATGGAAAACGGAGTAAGTGGGACTTTTATATCTTAAGAGAATACCACAGCCCCTGGTCAAACGTGCGATCCGCTCATTGGTTGTGTTGCCGGCATTTTTACGACGCTTAAGTAGCATTTTTAAGGGCCTCCGATATCGTTACTCACTAAGCAATACACAATAGAAGTACCGTTTATGTACAACTACCATTTCACACTGAATATTCTATGAGCCCGTGGTATCATTTCGGAAGAGCCGGCCTAATAGTGCGTTATATGCTTCAGCAAGGCTTTCCTACGGGCCAAAAATTAACCGCTAACTACTAAATACCACATTGAAAGAGTTTTAATAATCTTCACATTTAGAAATTTCAGAGCTAAGAAAAACCGATATTATATGTGTAGTAAATGAGCTCTTAATGGCAAGAGCATACTCAAACAATTATCTTTGTAAGTATAACTATAAATGCTTAATCTCAAGATACGAGTTAATTTGTCATGAAATGGTATATACAATAGCTATAAACACTTTATTTGGATATACTAAATGATATCTATTTACAATTTGTATCTTTTGGCACAATTCTGAGTTTTGGCAAGTATATCAAGATAGCGAATCTATTCCTAAAAATGTTAAGACATACGTCACAACGATTTTAATGCACCTTAATCGACGATATGAGAAAATTATGTACACAGACTTTCGAAACTTTTTCATTTCCTTCAGAAAACTTTCATGGAATAATTTCCTTTTATTAGTACTCTAAATGATTTAAATGTTATTCTAAATATCCGACAGTTTACTCTTTATAGACCAAATTAAGATGTAAGAGGACGTGGAGATGATACATTCCTGAAAATTATTATAATTGAAAATTATCCCTTTTTAATAGTCTTATATCTGACACAGTAGATACTTTAAAATGTTATGTTTTAGTTTGTTAGTATTCTTATTAAATCTGGAGTTATCCTTAAGTCATCTCTTTTAATCGATATCATTGCACCACAAAAGCCGAGACTGACCGATTCAAAATAAGTTGCTACATATTTTTAAATTATGAGATGCGTTAGGTTGAAATAAGAGAGAGAAATATAAAATATTTCTTTTCATAATAAGTTGTTCATGCCCTTTATCTTTAAGGTCCTTATTTTGATTGCGTCTCGATTTTGCTGTGTGATGTACGATTTCTTTTTGTTAAACCCATGCCTACACTTCGCTTAGTGGCGAGGTGGCACGGTCCGCCCGCTAGTGCAGCTGGCTCTTCGTATTGAACCCGTAGTGCAAATATGGCGAATCTGCTCCCTCACGAGGTCCACTGCCTGCCCCACTCCCGCCACTCGGACATTTCAGAGCAGATCGCAGCTCGGATGCCATTTCTGAACAAAGCGATGCCTGAGAAAAAAAAAGACGGTCGAGTTTGTTTCAGAATACGTTTTAGAAATACATATTTAGAAAAATATTACCTCCTCCTTCTGTTCGGATAGCATAAGAAATAAAAAAAATTAGTTCATTACAAAAAAATTAACATGTATGTATGATTTTGTAAAATTTGATTGCAATGATTTATAACTATGATTCTGGGACTACACATAGACAACGCAATTACTGTTTGTGAAGAGACAACGGGTCGGGTACATGATATTTGATTAAACGCACAGGCTGCTAATGAATAAATTTAAGAAAAGAGATACATTTTCATTATCAGAATTACTGATATAGCAATATTAATCCTAACAACATATAATCAATATATTTAATGAATGCATTTCTATGTTCATTTTTCTGCAAATCTTTGTGAAGTTTTGATTCACAAAAACGAACTGCGGTATCTTAGAGAACTAGCAAATTTGCAGTAGGTGAATTTTTCTTAACATTAATAAATATTATGTCTATGTTTTGAAATTGTATTTTTTATAATATAGATATATAATTTATTAAGTAGCACCCATCACCAATAAAAATATTTTAGCAACTAGCAATAATTTCTCTAACCCAAACTACACATAACACACAATTTCTTACGTGGCCTAAAAGTAAATCTAGAAAAAAGATAATGTGATTTTAAATCAGTATTATTATTACATGTTTATGTAAAAAACAGTAAAATAACTTTCATAATTGGTATTTACTACTTAGGTTAATGTAAAGATGTCTTATGTAATGTAATGTCTTTACATCAATCTACGAAGTACAGCTAGAGCTTTAAGAAAATATCTATTGGATTTCTAAATACTTACTCTCTCGTCGACTGCAACTTTCCGAGACTTCCAAACAAACTCACAGACAGCTATAACACATGCTACACCCATTCCACCCATAAGCACTACGAACACTCCGCCCACGTTAGCCAAGCCCAGTTCATTGGCAGTTGATGAAGATTTAGATGTTTCATCCTAAAGAAAATTAAAATATTGCACATGAATTTTTGTATTTGTATCACCATTAAACGCTAATTTACGAGCACAGAATATTATTTCTGAGTTTGTAAAAATGTTTATGTTATTAAACTGTGTGTAAATCGTATAATTTGTGTATCCGTAAATATTTGTTAAACATAAATTATGTTTAAATCAATTATAAAAAAATCAATAAATAATTGTGGAATAGAATAAAAGCGAAACTTACATAGTAAGCTTGTTGTTCGACATTAGTAACTTGTTATAAGTCAAATACTGTTACTAAGTTCATATATAACAAAATTCTGAACCAGTTCCAAAAAAGGCAAAAGTGGATAGATCCCGCAAAAATTGCAGCATAATGCAACCGTTGCTTTAAAATTTTGCAATTTAGATCGTCATTCGTCAGTCGGTTCAGACTCATTAAAATTTAAATCGTATTTTCGGCGTTTAAAAACTAAAAGGTTTTTGTGGGCCATGTAAACAAGCCGGAAAATGAACGTACTCGACATGAACCGCCTCCACGCTTCTCTTTCCACCATTTTGTCTTCAATATGTGCAGTTTCCCTTCTTCTTGCAGTTTCAAAACAGCACCACTTATTGCGGTACGGTATGGCGAATCTACAAAGTGAAAAGCTCATTTAATGGCTCAAATTAGCTCAGAATTTCGTACGAAATTTTTATATTCAGATTTAAATTTGGTTAAAATATAATTTCAGTAATAGTGAAAAGAAGGTTATAATGGATTTATGATTCATTTTGAATAGCATTCAGGGTATCTACTTACAATAGAAGTAGTCATTTTCCCAAGGCCATTAAAAATAACGTCACATAGTTTTCTTTTACGTTTATTTAGAATACAATTTAAAAATTCATGCCTTTATAAAGATTTTGAGAAAACATTAATAAAGAATCCCGTTTTATAATTATTCCGTAGAAGTATCCTTACTTTCTCAAAGGCTCAAGTTGATATTATTGGAATTGAAATTGTTCTATAAGTTGTGTAATGAAGCTCCCAAATTTCCTATTTACTCAAAGCTATATAAATTTAATAAAGGAAACAGCGCTATGTAATCAAATCAAACTAAGAATATCAAATCATTGAAGGCACAGACGGCCTTATCGCAGTTACCGATCCCTCATCCATTACTCATTAATGTCATAGAAGGACAACAAAGTCAGCTTTGAATATAATTTCCTCATAGAATATTGCGATTTAGTCCTAACTTAGTCAAATATTACTTATCCCTGTTAATGTTTCAAGAAAACGTAAGTACATCTCAACTTATCACATGAATAATGTATACATACTAATTAATTATTACATTATATTATTATACAATTAATTATTCATTTGTGATGAAGTCTAAAAAGTACATGATAATTTAATAGAAAACTTACTGGGCGGCATAGCTATTCCATATCCTTTTGAGTCCAACATCCCACCAACTTGCGTCAAATCACAATTCCTTTCCACGACATATTCGATGGTCGTTGATTCCATGAGATATGCATATGCTCCCTTTCCCCTCATAACTCTTTCTTCCCCCTCTTTGTTGCTGCTCGTGAAAACCGAAGGTCGAGCTGATTCCATGAAAGACCACATTCTTTGGTACGTTGAGAAATTTGAGTCCTACGCCAAGGAATTAGAAACTATAACTAATAAGTTTAAAAAATCAAAATTATGCAAAACTACATTTCTTATGGAGTATATGATAAATATATTTCTGCGTATCTTCATTATATTTATCAAAGTTTAGATGACCAGCATTCAAATAAATATAATTTATATGTCTGTATACTCAATTTGAAATAGAATGTAACTACATACTCTGAAGAAAGCAGCGGTAGAACCTCCTTTCAAAGCTCCGTATTTAATCTTTGTTTGCTTCGCAAGATCTTCAGCACTTTCTATTGGAGAGTCCATTCGCTCCACAGTAAGAAAAGCAGCCAAATTTGCCGTGTACGAAGAGATCATGATCAAAGTAAAGAACCACCACATTCCTGCCACCATCCGAGTCGACACGGCTCTGTTTTGTTTTAGAAAAAATATATTTGTTTTATTTCGAAAATATTTATGAATATAAAATTTTTCTATATGGTATTGATAATCACATTATTTAGAAGATATTCACTTCATGGTTTTATCAATGAATTGTTATTAATTAGTATATTTAAAGCATTAAAAATTAAAAATTACACAAAATCTGGCATTGAAATGACACGTGAACTGTATTTAATTACAAACATATAACAGACTCATTTTATATTTATATGTTTTAAGTTAAGAGCGAGTTCTAATATCACACAGAAACATGACAACAGTACAAACGTCATGTGATGCAGCAAGCTATGGATACTACAGAAGCCCTGCTAGCTAAATACTCCAATTTACCTCGCAAAATCAATTAGCAACTAATAGCAAACTCGAACTATCTAGTGAAAACCTGAGCAGTTGACATTGCCAACACATTTAAATCGGTCACTTAGACCAGCGAAGCTTGAAATTCACAAAGGATCGTGGTCGCTTTGTATCTAATGGCTAAACTTCTTCAACTATCGATCCTCATTTTAAAACCTTTGTGAACTCAAGTTTGGCGTGTGCTGTGATCTCTGGCAATGAGTTTTCGGTTATAACTTACTTCGGTGCGATATCCGAACCTTGCTGCATCAATGATCCAATGGTGAACCATAGCGAGTTCAACAGTGTGAACTGATTCTCCAACACGGGCGGCTCGTCAACACAATTCCGGGGATTGTCCCACTCGTACGGACTGAACCTGCGTCCAAATACACCCAGTCATTCGCTGACTTCGCTATCCCTTTCACAAACTGATAGCCAATATTAAAGGCGAGAGGAGCACACAAATTGTTTTATACGATGTACGAGAATTTTACAATTCTAATATTTTTATGGGATGTTAAAGCGTGATGAATATAGACTGCATTTACATAACACACACGCGAACCCACAATGAAATTTAAAAACAAACTAACGCAACATATATAAACACTGCAAAAAAATCTTGAGCTTTCTCTGTAGCATCTCTGAATTCTTTTGTTAGTCTCCTGTGAACATCGCTTTGGTCACCATGACATCAAAAACAAACTGTTAACGAACTCGTTTGACTTTGATATAATTTATTCGCCGTTTTGTTGAACTCTTACTTGGGCAAAAAGTCACAGCTCTGTTGCATGAGCGATCCGATAGCAAACCATAAACAATTTGCTAGTGAAAATATGTTCTCCATTTTTTCGCCGTCGGCCGTGCGAGATTGGTGCCATTCGTACGGTGTAAACCTAATGAATGGTTTCAAAGACAACAAAATATACGTTTTACTGAAATATTTGATTATTTGTTACAATAATATTCTATATAGTATTTTATTCATTATTTAGTCACATAAATAACTATCAATTGGTTTTTATTATTTTACTCATATATTTTTAACACAAAGCCGGTATTAATGATTTTGTAAATGTCATAATAAATTAACATACGTAGGCACTACCTACTGAATGCTTGAGAGTGTATTAAAGACTTATTCGGTGGCAGTTGAGTATTTGAAGTAATAATGGATGCTGCTTACCTTGCAAGTATAAATAGCAGAACAGACACTCCTAAATAGGCGGTAGCCATGTAAATCCAGACGTCTAGAGATAGTGGCGAAAGGAAGGAAAATAAATTTGGCGGCTGTTTTATTGGCTTGCGGTAAAGAACTGATATTCCAAGATTCATAAATGGCATTGTGAAATCTACAACTTGTTCTCTAAAAATGAAATATATAATTTCACATATTTCTTAATGTTATTTTAATATACATCTCAAGCAACTGAAACTCACAAAATTTTGCTAAGATCAGTCATAATGAACCTCAAAATTCTGTGACATAACACATTAATGTAGTCTGAAGGAATTTAATTAAATCGTAGCTACGTAACGTGATGATAAATTCAAAGAGTTACAGTAGTTAAATGAAGACGGTAGCGTTATGGAAATGTGACATCAAAAGTTGAGACGTTTCATATGATACTTTAAGTAAAATGTATTTTTATAAGATTTTAATAGCAATTAAATATTCTGACAAATAAGGAGTATATATTTTAATATGACAAAGATTACCGTTAACTATAAATTTGTATAGTTTCTGATAAAGAAACTATTTCATAATTTCCGCTCTTATTTTATTTCGGTATTTAATTAATATTATGTTTTCTTCAAACATTAATCATAATGAATTTTTGCAATACTCATTTGCATGCAATACTCATATCTTAAACTGAGGTCTTAACTTGAACACAAAACAGATACACCTACATTAAAACAACCAAGGTTTCATATATATAATGTATAAAAATGTATTAAAAAACACATCCTTATGCGTATTACACAACAAAACATTCACATTCAAAGATGGATTATTCGCGTGATCTCTATGAAAAGTATACGATAAAAGATGTTATTACCTGTCATAAGTAATAGTGAGGTCTGCTATCGCTACATCGGCCCTTTGTTCCAGCAACTCTCGTATCATTCCATCCCATTCCTTGCTCTCTCGGTTATATGACCCATACCGGCCGTCAGGAGCCAGCTTGAATGTGTAATTGAAGCCGAGAACTTTGGAAATCTCGTGAATCAAGTCAATAGCGTATCCCTCGAATTGAGCATTGCCTGTTAGTTTCTCGCTAGCTTCTTTTCGCATACAGTAAGGGGCACTCTAAGGAGTAATTATAGGATAAAAGATTTATTTAGCACGTACAACATGGAATTGAGAGTAAGTTTAGCTATTGAAGGATGTGAATTAAGGCATAAAAATTAAATTTATCTAAAGAAAAATGCCGAATGTCAAAGAAAAATGTCAAAGACATTGACAGTACTTACCAGAATTGTTGTGACAGTAAGAGTTTTGTTCTGTAAAATCTCCACTATTTGCTTTTGGTTATCGCCGTAAGACCTCGTATAGTTTACACCTTCTGATGAGTTCCATATTCCGGCCTTTTGTAGGCCGTCCCGTGTCAGCTCTATTATGTCAAGGGTAAAGTCGCTGCGAAAACCTTGATGGTCGAACTTTATCACGCCCGTTAAACCTTTCATTTCCACCTGTTTGTCGAAGACAAGTTTACTTTGCATAATCTGTGACTTTGGACATGGAAACTTGTAGAGTAAAAGTTTACTTTGTTGGTTGCCTTTATAGTGGGGAATTGTGTTACATATATTTATGTAAAGCCATATCTATAATGAATGAATAAATGTAAATTTGTTATTTTATACAATGAATAGGAGATGAAACTTTAATTGGAAATGCCTACTTACAATAAAAATAGCAATAATGTTTAATTGTCTTTCTAAATAACTAAAATTTGTGTGTTTTCTTTCATTGGGCGATTTAAAATGTGTTAATAAATATAAATGTCTGTATAGATCCTCTATTTGTTCAATACATAAGTATTTTATAATTTGTAGGATGCGTTCTATGTATTAAAAATGTCTGATTTTAATTGATGAACAAGCAAAAAACAATATGATTTGGAGACCTTCAAGAAAAGAACGTACACATTCCTTTAAGGCCGGCAACACACCTGCGCCTCTGCAAGGGCTAAGGTGTCCATGGACGGAGGATCGCTTGCCCTAGGTAAGCCTCCTGTCAATGGCGACCAATCAAATATATTCAATCTTAAATATTGCGTGAAATTAAGAGTCATGGATAAAAATGGAAATCGGCAAGCATTTATCACGTTGACAGCTTTCTGGAGATAAAATTCAATATTAATTTAGATGAAAGATGATGACATAATGCGGTAAATTTTTTATTGCACATAGCAAGATTTTTCTGTAATCATGTTCTCGATATTTCATGTTTCTATATTTATGTGTACATAGGCAAGTGTGTGTTCAATTATTAATAATAACAAAGCTCTCATGAACTTTAATGAGGCATGATA
This sequence comes from Delias oraia, assembly GCA_018230265.1. Classification (NCBI taxonomy): domain Eukaryota; kingdom Metazoa; phylum Arthropoda; class Insecta; order Lepidoptera; family Pieridae; genus Delias; species Delias oraia. The sequence continues at coordinate 11,160 of DWCF01001972.1, read as the reverse complement.
TTGTCAGTCTGGATAAATATAAGCTCGAGTTGTAAACTTCATACGTTATTATTACAGGACTGCCTTCTCCGTAAACAGTGTACACTGTTATAAAGTACATTCTTAATAGCAAGAGTCATTTTAACTAATTTTATGTTTCACGTGATTAATTTTTAGCATAATTAATGTAACTATGAACTAATTTTTGACAAAATAATGTTTCTATTTAAGCTGTATAACTTAACACGCAATTATATGAGCATACTTAGTGTGTCTTTTAAAGATTTTTCCTTGAGTAGCGAATCGATAATCTACGGCATAATATGCCAAAAACCTAATCTATAAGACAAATCATCGATAAATAAAAATAAAATTGTATCTTTTTTCATATCATTAGGAATTCAGAAAGCCAATGAGCCAGTTTTAATTCACAAATTGAAAAAGAACGTGATTTCAATTCAACGTCGCAGTAACAGCTAAAATCATGAAAGTTATTCATCATTCAAATGTAAATAAGCTGAAAATATAGTAAATCGAGCTGGCTTGAGAAATAGCATTCGGTTTATGAGCTTACGGTATTAATTTGCGGATTCAGTGCATTTAAAGTTTTACATTGCTGTTTTCTCTCGCTAAACTGAAAATGGACTATTGTACAATATTTATCTCTATGGTTTGTTCGATCTATGTACTTCTAAGAGATAACAATATCATAAAAGCACTTAAAAGAACATTTTAATATATTTACTTATACAAATAGTATCAATAATTTTTATTTTCGAAAAAATGTTAGCCAGGACTTGTTAGTATGATTATTAGAATAACTTGTTGAATTGTAGAAATTGATACAATCCCATCAGATCTGGGTTTATGTTAGATTAATTAGTCAAAATAATAATGTGTATAAAATATATAATACAGATTTTTATGAAATAAATCTAATTACTTCAATTTTAAAAATCCATTAAATTGATCCATTGTTTATAAACTACGAAGAATCGTAGCTTTTTAGTTTTATTATTTTTAATTTTTTATATATTTCTTAGTTTATATATGAGTAGGTTTTTATCTACTCACATATAAACTAATGAAATGTTTCTTTAAAGGAGGTTATTTGGTATTTTATAGTAATTTTCTGTATTTCACTACAATCCATACCGATTTAAAACATTTGATTTCGTTTCATAAACAATTTTGTAATCAGTGTTTTATTTTAGATAAGAAACTAAAGTTTATGCTTACTACATGGTGGTTTTTATAAAAATCTAACAATTTATTACTTTAATTATGGCTATTTTAAGGTAAGCTCGAACTGATACACAGACAGTCCGTTCAATACGTAGTAATAATAATTGATATGTTAGAGGTTCTGTTACTTACTATCTTCATATAGTTGATGAGACTGTATCCGTGTGGCCACGTATCTTCCGCTTCGCAGGAGAGTGGGCGGACGTCGATTTGCTGTGACGTGTCAAGGTCATGAAGTGCTTTGGCAAACAAGTGAACGGCGTCGTACATCAACGCTGTTTCCGCCTACAAATAATAAATTAAATTAGGTTGCCTGTAACATTAATTTTAGCTTGTACTAATGATGTAAATTGAAAAAAACATTATTCTCAATATTTATTTCAGTATTTTGTTAAAAGGTAATGATTACCACCTTTTAATGACATAACGGACAATGGAGCAGGTGGGGCTCCTAAATGGTAAGTGAACACCTCTGCCTATAGATAGCCGCACGACAGACCACGCATTGGTTGTATTGCCGGCTTTCTACGCATTTTAAGGATTTCCGATATCCTAAGTCACTTAGCGAAATACAGCAAAGTATCGTTTCATGTACAACTACTATTTTAGGCTGAGTATTCTGTCAGCCCATTGTATAACTTCGGACGAACCGACCCAAATAGTGCGTCAGCAACTTCAGCATGGCTCTCCCACGGATACGATAAACAAACAATTGTATTTCCTACTATGATTAAAAAATGTAAGGCATTGTTTAGTCTATTTACGAATTGTGAAAATTTTTAAAAAAATCTATAACCCTCTTATATATGTCTTTTAAAAATTGTTATTATATAAAATACAAAGTTATAATTTACATATATTATGACAAAATAGCATAATGTTTTTGTCTCTGTTCGATATTCTTGATGCAAAAAGATCAAAATCCACTCACCTTAATAAAAGTCATGTTTTCCTGTGAACATAGGCAACAATTAAATTCAACTCCCAAGGCGAACACAAATAACTGTAATTTGACGCAACTTTACCTTAGCCGAGGTGTGCCCCAGTTGTAATTTTCTTCCCTTCCTGGCTTCGTCATACACCCAGTCTCGCACCACTCTTTGTACCTCCGCTCTCTCGGGATCCAAAAGCCTCAGTGCAGTTATATTAGTGCCACCATATTTGAATTCTTCTAGATCTACACTATGAAGATCCTAAAGATGGGAATACTAAAGTTATGCCGAATCACGCGCAACTGCTACCTTAAAAAATCACTAAAGAAATAGGTACACTACAAGTGTATTGAACATTGTCACTCTCAAGCTTACGCATTATATATTGAAAAAACGAGACTTTTTTTAAAAAAAGATCAGATTTTGGTAAAGTTTAAATTAGAATTTTAAATATCTTTCTAAAGGATTTTGCTTTTGAGTTTCTTGGTCTGTTCGTATTAAATTTAGCTAAAATAATTAATAGTCTTTTAAGTAAGGTTCATAAATAATACTTTCAGATATATTTTATTATAGTTTAACATAAAAGAGATTCTGGTTATTGTAATATAAAGTCTCAGATATCATGTAAATAAAATAAATTCGTAATGTCGTAATTCTACAGAGCTACTTAGCTCCCAAAAATTATTAAAAATTTAGTCGACGACTACATTGATACAGATTAGCAATATATTTTATAATTTTTCTGTAAATTTTACTCACTAATGACGTGATGAGATAGCTGTGATAATCGGACATCATTCCGATCTGCTGTGCTTGTTGTAGTACGTCCCTTATCCTCTCCGTAGCACAGTCTAGAACTATATGTGATTCGGCCGAATTTTTAATTTGTTTTAGAAGTGGCCTAAAATAAAATGTATTAATTTATTATAGCTGTTAAATTTTATACAATCAACCTATTCGTTTATTTCGAGATCCTGTTAAATGATTAACGTTCCTATTGAAATAACAGAGACCCGCAAAGTTTAACCTCTGTATTTAGATCAGTCGGTTTATTCACATTTGGATCGGTGAATTTTAAAACTTCAACGGAATAATTAGAATTCTGTTTTCATTTTTCAGTACACAAATATGATTTATTCAAGAAGTGATTATGTGAATTCAAATTTTGCGGCGCTAAATTATTTTCGCTACTGGACGCGTTAACTAGACAGTACTATGAGTGCGATTTATTTATTATTGAAATAAATATATAATATGAAAAGAGTATACTATTAATATCTAAGTTATAAATTGAATGTTTTTGATGGGCAAATCTTTGCAGTAAAAGTTAGTTAATCGAGAGAACAAATGCTACTCCTAAAATACACTTAGGAGAGAGATTAGTAATACTTTGAACTCACTTTTGCACTCAAGAGGCTGAGGGTCAAAGGTAAGCTAACTTTACGAATTGCTACTTGAAAATTCTTATGATTGTTTTGAAATTATTTTATAAAAATTGGTAAATAAAATCCCGTGTATTTATAAAAGAATTTATAACTTAACGTCATTATGTTTATTCGAGGGGCATTATTTATAATGAAACATAATTAAGGCATTAGTTATAGGAGTGAACTGTATGGATAAACTTAAAGAGTAATCAATCAAAATAAAGTAATTTATTTTGAATCATTATAATTTGTAATGATAAAAAGAGGAAATAAAAACTCAAAAGAGAAAACTGAACACTGTTTTCCCATACAGGCATATCAGCGGATAATTTAAAAATTCTCTAAATATTTAATCTATAACAATTATAAAGTAAGTAAGCTACACGGTCCCTCGAAGGAAACATGCAATTCAATTTAGCTAGACGTAAAACAGAGCTGAATTCGAGTGAGATTAAACTATTAACCGCAACTAGAATTAGACAAGTTAAATTACAACCTGTAGTCGTGAGAGTCGGGCAGTTGTCTGACCGCAACAGGCAATTCGGACGGCCCATGGGCTTTCAGTAACTCCTGAAGTCGGACTAGGCCGTCGCTATTCTCGTAAACTATTGTAAAGGACTTCCATCCCCAGGCTCGAACTAGATCTACGTACGCCTACAAGGAATTTATTGATAAATTAGGTGTTCCATATAGAATTAATAAATACTTAAATCGGGTTACTAGTTATTTATAATGTATTTCACAATGATATCTGATTCAATAAATTCATAATTTGTCAGAACTTAGTAAGTTACTGTTGGAATATCACTAAAATGCTTAATAAAGCATTTTAAGCTTCAAATTCTGTTTTCAAAAGCAAGTTTTCAAATTAAACAAAACCTCAAGTTATGTTTAATTTGACAACCACAATTCAATCTAGCAATATAGATTAAGCAAAAGTTATATATATATTAGTTTATTGGAATTTAATAAACGTACATAGTAACTAGTACTAGGATAGGATGGCTGAAAAGAATACTCACTCTGCTGAGCGCCGCTGGGTGTGGATATAAGTTAACGAGACAGGACTCCCGTCTCGTCCTATAATCCCATCTGGTCTCTAAGTGGGGCAGTTCCATTGTGTCACATATAGACTGTACGTGGGCGGCCGCTGGCGCTGATTGTGGCCCAAAGATAGCTGCGACTCCACTTCGAAGCAGGTGACATACTATATATTGAACATTGAGTAAACTTTTATAAATACGAACTCTTTAAGAAACTCCAATTTAAATTGTTTCAAATTATACTTATTACTTAATTTAAAATGCTTCTTAAAATTTCTTAAAAAATCTATTTGTTAAACAATATAATTAATATTATTTACTGTTAAAACTTCTATGATATATTTGCTACTTATGAAAGGCGCCATATTTATAGGAGTTTGCGCTAACTTCAAGCTGCCTAAAACGTTTTCCTCACTAATGTTGAGAATATAATGTTTGATATAAAATTTACTAAATTTGTCAAACTAAACAATCGTTGTAGCAGATAGCAACTATTTTTTTATGTTTTATAGATAAGAAAAAAAAATTATAGTAAAAGTTTAGCATTTTTCTACAAAATGTCCAATATTAAGGCGAAGGCTTAACGAGGTAAAAATATAGCGCATAAATGTATATATAAAATATATCGAATCTTTTTATTATTCTCAATTTTTATCCGTCTCAGTCTACTTAATTGGGAAATCAAACAATATTTTCTAATATTTTAAATATTAAAGTAAATATTAAACAGGCAAGAGTTTATCACCCAATTGAGTCGCTTTTGCGTTTTTGACGCCTAACCTCCATAGGGATCCAGATCCCCGAAATACCTAGTGTTCGGAAATGCCTTTAAACGCTCAGTGTTGGAATGAAAAAATTGAGGCTATTGAGGGTAATATTTTACATACAAACCTGCCTTATTCATGCTTATAATTTGACGACGTAAAACGATATAAAACGTTGGAGAAAACTATTATTGTGTATCTTCAGAATTGTATTATATATTCAAAAATCCTGCACTACGAGAGAAAGACATAATAGAAACATTGTAATACAAAAAGAAAATTGAGCTCAGACGTTCTTACTTTACATACCTCTTTTAGAAGCGTGGAAACTATCTTGAGGCGATATCGTCTCTACCTGCGCAAGTAATTTCGCTCGGGGCAACACAGCGCGGTCGGCGTTAACCCTTTCCACTGCGTAACGAAACGCAACCTCTTGTTTCTCATCTTCGGGGTGGAATAGACCTCCTGTCATGATCATATATTAACTAAATATGCCAGCAATACACAAAGCTGCATAATTGATACAATATTATCTTTAATTTACTTACGATACATAATTATTTTAATGCCGTGAAAATACTATTAATGTTACGTATATACATAAAACCTATCTTATATTAATATTATATATTAATATTTTTTGTATCTTAAATTAAAATACGCAATATTCATCTTTTGATATATGAGATTAAATAAATAAAATATGTTTTCAAAGGTACTGTAAGCGTGGGATATGTTTTGTAACGTGACAGTAAATTATTATACGTAATGTGGTCCCGTGATAATTATAGTCGTTTCGTTTTTCCTTGTAGAAGAAAATTGGGAGTTATAATTTATGATTTGTGTGGTACGTTACTAAGCCATGTAAAATATTACATCATACGTCTCCATTTAATAATTGAATAAACAAAAATTTCAATAAAAATATAGTAACTTTTTAAAACATTTTCTTAATAATAATTATCACTTGCAGGTACCATTTCTAATAGAAAACTTTTTATACCAATACAATTAAGAGAATTTTAATTAAATTTTCAACGAAATGGAATAATAAAAGCCGCATTTAATAGAAACTATTGTTCCAACTAAGAACTAGTGTGGCGAAACCACATTACAGAGCATTGAAACTTTTTTCAAATTCTGTTTCATTAGTGGAAATGGTTGTGAAAAGGATCTGAGCAATGCTTTTTGAAACGAAGCTGGCTAAAATGTTCGCGTTACGAGATTTCATTCGAACCTTTTGTATCTTATTTTTCATGCATGCAAACACAATTTTAATAGGTATTTTTTGTTAATATCACACTTAATGTCTCTAATCTGAGAGTAATTTTATCATAAAAATTGAACTTGAGATATTTAATGTTTAAATTACATAACTATAATTTATAAATTATTAATAGATTTGAAATGAGAAAGAGTTTCTGAATTGGCTTAATTATAATTATGTATTTAAGACTTTTCAAGATTCCAATCAGATAATCATAGTATAATTGTAATAACAACAAAGTATTCAATGCTACATTCTTTTAATAATAATAAATGTAAGTTGTATAATTAATTTAAAGAAATTAATTTAAGGAATATGCAAAAATTTGTTTCATAGAATTTTTATTTTAATATCAGTTTTCAATTTAACTCCAGAGATTTTCCTCAAAACAGGGGTCCAACAAAAACTAATTCAGCGTTTTCGTTTAAAACTTTTGTTATAATCATTTTGATGTCTAAATAATTTCATTTCCACAATTAAAACCCACGCGACGCTTAACATGACGCGTCAGGACATATAAATTATATAATACTTATTGTATACATAAATAATGCTTTTAAAGTATAGGTTTTTTTACTATATATATATTATAATGTTATTACTCACCAATTCGAATAGTATCGGGTAATGCGGAGAGATGGCCGAAAAACAAAATGAGAAAAACCGCCTTCGCTCCTCTCATTCTGAAACAAAGGTAAGAACTTAGACAATATCCAAACTTTTATTCGTATTAGATATTAAATTGAAGAACAGATGACCCTTAAACTTTCCAGACCCCCATAATGACTTTCAGTTGAGCGCTTGGAAATAGAAAGCGAACCACGAAAATATGTGTGCAATAAAAAAGAACTAAAGACAATTTAATTTCAAAATAAGGTTATTACAGAGAGAGGATAGTCCGTGAAACGGACATAGTATTTCTCCTAACAATTTGTCCAGGATTTTATGTAATGGAAATATTTTATAAGATGTAATATAATTATTTATAAGTATGATTTTGTTACAACAATAATTATTTTTTTAATTTCAGATTGTGATTTTATTATTTCTAGTCTATAATATTTAAATCATTGCATAATATTTTTAATGAGAAAGTATAAACAATATAATAATCATAAGTAATCTAAAAAGATTATGATATATATAAGATATATAAGAGTATAATTTGATTTTTTATTATTTAAATACTAATATTTTTTAGTTTCCCTTGCTTTTGCATCTATGCAATTGTATTTGTTTTATTCTATATACAAAAGTTATATGTGCAGAAGTCCCAAGTTGTCAACTGGCAAGATTTACTCAGAAAAAAGTTGATTTAAAAGAGGTATCGGGTTCGAAGCCCGTTCCGGAAATTTATATTTTCATTTATAATTGATTCGTTCTCTAGAGGGACTTGACAATGGCCGGGCGAGTGTCTTAATATAGTCGCACCCGTGGGAAAGCCATGCTGAATCATATGTTAACACACTAATTGGGCCAGCTCGTCTAAAGTAATACCACGAGCTTACAGAATGCTCAGCGTAAAACGGTACTTGTACTGTGTTTCGCAGAGTAAGAGAGGATATCGGAGGCCCTTAAAAATGTCGCTTAATCGGTGTAAAAAGCCGGCAACACCATCAATGCGCGGACTGTGGCATGGTTGTCCATTAGCGGCGGTGTTCTTTAACTTTATAGAAGACCCATCTATTCCGTTGTCCGCTATACGATAAAAATAAAAAAATAAAACAACAAATTATACGAATTGTAGTTAACAACGTATTTAATTTTATTCTTGTTAATAGTATTTATATATTAATTACACATATTCATTGAAATTATTTTTTAAGCCTAATTTATAATGCCGGATAAATACTTTAGCTCTTGTAATAATAAACTTTTTTTAAGTCACGTTTCGCTGAAGGATATCGAAATTGTAGATCCTTACAGTTAACCGTGCAACGACCTTCGATCAGCTACAACGAGGAACAAATCAATCACGCCTTATTATGCGACGTCTTTGATGTTTATTACTGAATGGAAAAGAGGACTTTACGCAATAGGAGTCACGCGTGTGTCTCGCGCAGAGAAGGACAAATTATTTCGAAATATTTTGCCTACCTTGTTTGGTTTAGTTACTCGTGTAATTTTAAAATAGTTTCATCATTTAATCTAGATACATACTATATTTAATCATGTTTTAATCTTTTCCATACATGTGCATGTACCAACTAATTGAATTAAAAACAGCATTGAACCTTAAAAGAAGGTCACGGGTTTCCTATTATAATTGCTTTCATCAAATAGTAATCCAAGAACTATGTCATAGCATACCTGTTTAATTAAACAGTTTTGAATATCTTCATAATTGCTCCAATTACATGATGTTCATATTGAAAACACTTCACAAACACCGATCACACAGGGGAAACATTGCAAGAAATAATATTGTCATCCCCGTACTGCCTCGATTGAAAATTTCGCGAGCTATTCGATACAGAATTGATTTAATGTAAGTAATGAGGGAATAGATATCGATTAATATTCGATTCGTGAATGGATTTGGGGTGTCAGGTTGCCAAGGGATGGCCGGCCGCGAGATCGGCGTCGGAAGGCTGGCGGGGTTATGCCGTGGAAGCCTGAGCGCGCACGCGCGCCGCCTCCCTTCCCGGTTGCCGTTCTGAAGCTACGAGACCGAATTCTGGGTTTATTAAATTACTTCACGGCGAAATATTTTAATGACTCCCATTACAACGTAAAGAATTTCCACAATACAGTGTTTATCTCAATTATATAAATAAATATAAATACTTCTCGCAATGGATGTCCTGAGTGCTTTCGCACAATCCAATTATTTATGACTTTACATCTAAATTATTCAGAAGGACTCTGTTAATTCTTTGTCGTTTGTTAGTAAAAGTTGGATTTTTCTAAAATTCAGAATAATACAGAAACAATGTACTTACGTTTTTATATTTCCTCACAATGACAGCTTAGAAGTTTACTTTTCACATTTTGCACGTTACATTTAATTTATTTCAAATATTTGGTGATAACTATTTGCCTTAGTATTTGTCGTTATATGACATGTGTTTTATATATATTTCAAAAAGCCTTTGATCGGGTTAAAATTCATACCAAACCCGTAATAAAAGTTACGCTTACGCATAAACAGTTCAACGGTGGGTTGTTTATGAATATAATCTTAAGATCTCTACGCTTATTCGTCTTTTCTATTCTCCAACAAGTCCCGAAACATCAGAACTTTTGCTCCTGAGACATAAACTTGTCTACTCAGGGCGAATTAAATATTTTCTTATAGGTATTGTCCGCTGCGTATTTAAATGTCTTGTATTCCTATTCTATTTACGAAAGTTATGTGTGTCAATAGAAAGACTTAAAGATCGGAATTATTGTCTTGTTTGAGCCTGAAAATTAAATGTTTAGTTATCAACACACATATTTATAAAGTTACATGGGCACGAACGCGCCTACATCTCGAGTGAAGACTCAAAAACTCCGATAAGGCTATGCTGCCTTGGGCTATATATATATATGTATTATAATAACACAATAATTTGATGTTAGTTAAAGGTCAGAAAATTATCAACATAACTTGCAGTAACAATATTTTTTAAAATAAAGCACTTTTATATGGCGTCGAAGGTAAAAGACATAGTTTTTTTGGCAACTTAATATGAGTTTTTTCTACGTTTCTGAGATTATGCAATCATGTCAAGGAATTTCAATTTATTTGGAAACTATTAAATATATCAAAATAAGGTATAGTTACGAAAATAATAATATTTAAGCTATTCAATTCGAATTCTCTTCCGGTTGAAATGTTCTTATAAAGCACTTTTAAATTCATCTTACATAAATATCTCTAGAATATAGTTGAAAAGGATTTTGAATGCGTCCGTGAGTGCTCTATGTTGGGACACGCTGAGTAGCAATCTTTGTCTGGCGTAACTCCGACGGGCGAAATTTCGACTTTATAGAATATAAATATATTCAGAGCCTCGTAGCTAAGTGGTTTAATATGTCTACTATGAAGCGAATCCCGGTCCAGACAATTATAGATTATAATTAAATTTAGAATTTATCCGGTCTCTGGAATGGCCGGTTAAGTGTCTTAATACTGTCGTATCCGTTGGAAAACTAAGATGAAATATATGCTGACGCACTAATTGAACCGGCTCGTCCGAAGTGATACCACTGGCTTACAGAATGCTCGCAGAATGCGTGAAACGGTACTTGTACTGTATTTCGTAGAGTGAATGAGGATAGTGGAGGTCCTTAAAGTAAAAAGTGCCACTTAAGCGGCGTAAAAAAGCCGTCAACACAATCAACGCGCGGACTGTGGTGCGGTTGTTCATGGGCGGCGGTGTTCTCTTACCACATAGGAGAGCCACCTGCTCCGTTGTCCGCTATAGAATAAAAATTATTTATACCAATTATATATATATATATACATATATATATGTATATATATAATTGTATATATTATTATGTATTGTATATATA
>DWCF01001971.1:0-26545 GCA_018230265.1 Delias oraia | reverse complement strand
GTGGGCGTCTTTGGGGGAGGCCTATGTCCAGCAGTGGATTTAGATGGGCTGATGATGATGATGATGATGATGATAATTATATTTCAGCGTGGCTCTCCAACGGGAGGGCAGTGTTTAGGCCCGTACTGGGCCAAAAGGCCATTACAAATTTGTATGAAAACGCAATCCGTCGCGTCTTATATGTCATTGCAATTCATAATATCGTTCAGTGGCTTCAGCGGTTTTCATCATAAAACAACCGCAGTCACCATCCCATAAATATCAACATCATTAATATTGGGCGAAGCTCTGCAACAACAATGAAGCCTTAATAGAAATGACCTCGGCGCTGTGCCCAGTGTGGAGTGCGGCGGCCGGCGGCTGCGAACTTTGTTTGCACGCAGTAAATTTTAGCAAATTTAAATAATCCCGTTCATCTGCGTGTCCTTAATTTAATCCATTTGCTGGTGTTTGTTGACGCTGAATTAGAAATGTTAATTTGGCCTCACGCTAACGCCATTAGGCGGCGCGCGGCGGTTCCTATATCACACTCGACTACTGCTGTGAGATTCTATGATGATCCGGCTTGTGAAGCAGTGCCACTGGGGTCATTCGAGTCTCGTGCAACGACGCGGCGTGCGTGCCGTGGTAGAGTCGTGAATAGTGATAGAGCAGTGGCGGGCCTGGCAACAGATAGCGCACACAAGGCGAGTGATTGACCCAAAACAATGCGCCTCACAATGCTACGTACGGCAGACGGTTGACGACCTCTCTGTATGGGGCGCTCTCAATGGACATTTCAAATGTCTCTCACTGCAATCATTTCAGTCTATCGCAACTAATATTATACAGTTTCAGTTTTTTATTCTATTACGGACAACGGGCTAACTGATGGCAAGCATTCACAGCCGCTCCTGGTCGACCGCGCAATAATACGCACTTTAGCTATTCTGACTTTTTATGCTGCTGAGCCGTGGTGGGTGGTAACGTGGTGGGTCTCCGATATCCTCACTCACTCAGCAAAACACTGTGAACCAATTCAAACAAACAACAAGTACCAATTCACGCTCCTCCTCTGAGAGTCTGACATCGCTCCAGACGAGTCGATCCAACAAGTGCGCAGCGGGACTCCCTCATGGGTAAAACAGTGTAAAGATAGTCGCTCGACCAATTTCAAGCATTCCCGAAGACCGAACACGATTAGTATGTGCAATTTTAACTCTGCCCAGTCTGGGCATCGTCTGGGTAGCCACGCTATCATTGATGAGAGCGCTCGGCAACGGACTCTCAATATTTACCATTTGCTTTGAATTGAAATGCTATTTTGTGATGATCACGCTACACAAATCTTAATAATCGGTTTAGTGATGCGCCGCCATTTGGGCTCCGCCCCGCGCGACTCGGGCGCAGCTAGAGATTACCATACGCCGTTCAATACTGGGACTTACGCAAACGATCTACCTATCGACAAAGAAACGAGTTATCGTCGCTTGTTTCGATGAGACCGTTATTCCGCTTGGCTAGCATTGCGCGCCGCACAGCGCACGCTAGAGCCTTGGAGGCTTTCAATAGATGAGCAGGCGGCGCTAGTGGAGCAGGGTGACGTCACACGGGCCATTCACCCGCTTTGTATGTTAATTGTGCTAATACATATCGCCTACTCGATGGAGCCGTCTTGAAATCGAGGTGCCGCTAGAGAGCAGCGAACGAACTGTGCTTCCATTACCTACCTACTGCGTACTTAACGATTCTATTTTAATTGTATCTAAGTGCGACCCATACTTTAATCTGCATATAATGGTTGCAATGTTTTCCGTAATGCGTGGAACTCATGTAAATATACAAAGTACCATATTAATGACTGATTTTCTTGGAAACCTGTGCCACAAGGTACACAACAGTCGTAGCTAACTCGTATGTTATCCGCTTTAAGTCATCTTACTTAGCTACTTGACATACTTTAACAAAACTGGGTTTCTCTTTCTTAAATGTCGGCACCCAATGCTGTTACGACGCACCGGCCGCAGCTGGAAGATAAAACGCGTATTGGGCACATTAAGAGATACACTCGACTTGACGCTGTGTCACGAACGCAACCCGTAAAAGCCAGCCGCTCCCCAATTTGCCGACGACTGCTCCCAAGTCGAGTCATTTTTCAGTTTATCTAGTGTACGAGCCGAGCTTCGCAGGTTAAGCTTGCTCGCGGCAATACACTTTCGGATGGGGAATCTAGATCCTACCTGCGTGAAAACCAATCTTGCCGCTGTACACACAATTTACCTGAAAGAAACAATAACTTGGAATTAATAAAGATAGCGAAAAAAATAATAAATAAAAGGAGTGAAAGCAGGATGACGTCGGTGGTTGGAGAGAAAGATATTAATAAATAAGTAATAGTGCGGCTATCGGGAAAGGCTCATAGCATCACGCAACTCGCGTAATATCGAAGCAGCAAAGAAAGTTAATATTTGCAGTTTTTTCTCTAACACCATATTCAAACAAGTCGAAGGACGAAGAGTCGGAACCTCCTCTACAACCTCCTCGGTTGAGGACAGTTGACAGTGTTGACAAGCCGTAACTTGTTAGTGTCTATACATCACGGAGGTGATGTGCAACCGAAGCTTGACCCTTAATGAGGGGATTGTGAACTTATAGGAGTTGCGGGCGTTTCATAAGAGCGCGCTGTACTTGTGAAAGTAGAAACGCCACTATGTACTAAACGGTCGGCAATGCGCGAAACGGTGCGAGCCGGCGACGTCGCTGCAGCGAGATGCAATCGCTGCTATATGAGGGTGTCTTGGTGTGCCGGAATGCGCGTTTCCTTCGCCGACAGCTGACGCGCTGTTTCGCAACGGTGTGCATTTTCACTATACGTTATGTTATTTCTCATATCTCAATGCTATCGGTACCTTTGATGACTGAAGTAGTAGAACTGAAGTAATTACGGGACGCACTACACGGCCATGAAGGTTTTATTTTAATTTTATAGTCAACTCAAACACCTTGCAAACACAAAAAATATAATTTAATTAAGTAATTAGAATACTGATATGATATTTATATTTTAAAATGGAATGACGCAAATTGCCATAGACAGAAAAATGGCAGTCAAGGAGTGTCGCAACCACCGCTGAAATGAGAGCCAGTGGATTATTCGTACGCTATAGTGGACGACGAAGCCGGCGGGCCTTCTCCATGGCAAGATATTACCACCGCCTATGGACAACGGCCTCACAATCCGCACTAGGGAAATGTTGGCGGCTTTTTAAGCCGCTTAAGCGGAGTGATTTCAAGGACCTACGTCTCCATTCGCAGTGTCGGCGCAAAATACCACGATGAGTGGCATACAGCTCGCATCGGTCGTTCCCGTGAACTTGACATCACACTGAACTACGTATAAGTGCCGAAGAGGCAGCATGCGGGCAGCGCCGCGCCCTTCAACTGCCTGCTTTGTAGTGTCCGCGCATTCATAGGTATTAGCCAGTTAAAAACACAGTATCGCGGCTGTGGGAAACGCGGAGCAAATCCCATACAATAAACGTCTAGCAATTATGTTTATATGTTATTATATGTATATGTATATGTTATTATATTATCACTTGAGAAGACAATTTCTATTAACATAGCTACTATATCATTAGTGATAAAGATAGATATTGGCTCCTGTGTTTGTGGCGCGTGATACAGCCTTATCAATGCTCACTATGCATACCAGCTTAAAAACTAATTAAAACCCTCACTGTCTTATCAGGCTTACATTTTCAAATATAACTACAAACCATAGCAATCCGGAAATGTCTGCTTGAAGGAATAAAAAATCTTTTTTTCAGTCACTTAATTTAAATAAGATGACAACATAACAGTTGCTCAGTATCACTGTAGTGTTACAGCTGTGAAGTGTTGTTAATCTCTTGACGCCGAAGAGCCGAAAGCCCCCGCCCCGTTGAGAGGTGATAAAGTTGCAGATCGCTGCCGCGCCTTGGAGCCATAAACGAGCCTCCGTCATTGTTCGCAACCAGTAGTATGCTTTGTGAGTTGTTACTGGCGTTATGCACAACCAACATTTTCGTATTGCTGAGTTTATGAATAAAATGTTTACATATTAAACTTGTTCGCGCTGGCGTGAATTTTATTGCTTCCTCTAATTTTATACATTATCAGCTACTTCTCTAGTTATTTGAACTGTTAATAATAGTATAATAAGCACGTAATTTAGATACATTTCAAGAAAATAGATAAAAATTAATGTCACGTTGACTTTCAAACGATAAATAATATTTGAATAACTCTATGAAACATGAGACATGGTCCTTCTCATCGATCAAGTAACAAGAGACGGAAAATGTTTCTCTAAAGGAAATGCTGATATATTTATGAGCCGGAAAACCTAAGTTCCTCGGAACGTGCCGTGAGAGGCAAACGTTTAGGAAATAGACGTACAAGGTTCTTATTCTTTCACGAAACCTATACAAAATTGTTCATGCTGTCGTGTTCAATAAACAGAATTTGTGTGCAATGATAGAATACTCCACCTAGTCCACTGCAAATTTTAAATATTCTTTCAAGTGACGGCGAACGAGTATTTTTACTTACAAGAACCGACTAAATATTGATATTAAATATTGCAACACCGGTATATCGGTTCAAAACAATGATATCATAAATAAAATGACATTATTGCAAAAGCATCACGGATCGGGGAAATCCAAGAATAAATCACCTGCAAGTGAACTGCGCAATAGCTCCACTCCGGCGCGACGCGTACAAGATCAATTTGCGTGCTTCGCTTAATTAGATTGCAGGCACCACTCTTCAAGCAACATCACAGCGATGAGATCGTTGATATTTGCTAGAGACTGAAACGTTTAAAGACAATTTTACGCGAGCAGTGCAGCGGCAGGTCTCAAACCATTTAAGCCCCTAAATCCATTGCGCCAGCGCGCCTCTAAGCCGCGCAAATAGTTAGAACGGCCGCTCAGCACTGGCGCGGGAGTATGCAATCGGTGACAATTACAAGTCACCAACGATTATTGCGCCGCGCTCACAGGATGACGAGCGACAGTCGGCGTGCTGGTTAATGAGCTTCGCTCATGCTGCGGCTAACACCTCCATGCGCCAATTCTTTCGACTGGCTGCTCCAACTGCCATTCACAGTGGCAACATTCACACGAGTTCAACCCCGCCTACTCCGGCTTTCACTGTTCACTCGCTCCTGGCTGTCTGAAGGTTCAGCGTGAGGGCGGCTCACCTTTGATGTGGCAAGCGACCCCTTTTGCTTGCTACACAATTGAATTATACTTATGCAAGTGTTTTATTTTGAGAAGTGAATAAAACTTTTTCTACTTTTTTATAGCTAAATATATGTTACATAATTAGAAATAATTCAGACGTAGCTAAGACTCATGTAAATAAATAGTTCCTCGAAATGGCTATCACGATGGATAGATTGGCAGAACCTATATTCATCAAACTAGATTCGTCGATGGTTAAACATACACTAGTCCCGGTCCTGAGCGGTAACGATCGCGTCACGCGGAGAGATGCCTCCCAAACAGAAACTGCAGTAGTGGAGCGACACATGCGAAGCGGCAGGCCCACGCGAACGTTTTCGTGTTCAGCGCGCGTCAAAGGAACGTCGACGTTCAATATTGTGGCTCAGGTGTGGGCCGCTTATGCTTCCACTTTTCGCCTTGGAGCCCCGCTCGAGGACAGCTAACTGCATTCAATTGCTATTAACTCCTTTCAATTCATTAGCTAGGTTTTTTAAAATTAAATGTATCCGATGCTTATCTCTTAATTTGTTTAGTTCTCCTTGTCTTGCATTGTATGTGCATCTTGTTGCATCAACTGTGAATTATTTCTTATCTTTTAGTCCGTGTTATTAACACATAGTTCATAGACTATCACTCGGCCCACGTTAAGCTGTAAAGCCCATTCTGGCCAACGTCGAGCAGTCAATAAAAAAATACAATGTTATTTCTGAGTGTGAAAATTGATGAACGCTCAATAATCGGTTGTCCGTCAACAACGTAAGACACAGCACACACAGCACAGCGCATGCCAGCGTGGGGCGGGCGCAGAGTTCCCGTTCTCACTATTCAAACGCGGTTAGCACTGTTTGTGGACATTGTATCCACAACACGCTGACGAAACAATGATGGAGGCGGCCGTCGCCGGAGCTCTCACTGGTGTGTCTCTGTCAGCGCCCGACGAAGTTGACTCGAAGAACCATGCAAGCGAAGGAATTATTTTGAGAACAAACAGTTATGATGTAATCTTTAGTCGTCTGTCAGCGATCATTTTTCGATTTTCAGCATCTTCTACCGCATCAATGACGGGGAATGTTCGGAAGAGCTGTTTGGACTGATACCTGCTGCTGAATTTCACCATCAAACATCGAGGCAAAATGCAAAGTTTCTTCCCTTTCATCTTTCTTCTCAGTTGTGGAACGCCACAACCGAAAGTTTTGTAAGGCATTTTGTGCCGCTAAGCTAACGCATTCTGCCAAATATTGATATATAGTGTTATTTGACGACGGTGTTCTGAGAGCCCGTCGTGTCAGAGTCGGGTAAGAGATTATTAAGACACTCGCTGTTCTACGGACCAATTGAATATACAAGTTATATATATAAACCGCAAACCGGGAATAGCTTACATGAAGGCATGTCTATCTATCTGAGTCCCGTACATCCTAAGCACACTCTGATGCAGCTGTTTTCAGTAGGTCGCTCTGAGTCTTGAACAAGACTTGTTCTAGACTTAGCTTCTTGAGATTTAATTATTGGAGTGGTTAAACGGGTTAAAGCGTTTAATCTCAATTATCTGTCACAAAATGGCCGATTGCTGTTTAGTAATTAATATTTCACACGCGCATTAATATTCATTACACCGAGTTAACGGTTACAGCCAATATTCTCAAGACTTTAGCATTGATCTATGAATGGGAGTCTATACTTTATCTCTTGGTTTCCGAATTAGAAAAATAGGTTATTAATATTACCGACACCGCGGCAAAAATTTTAGAAAAAGTTTTTTGGATAGGTTAGGCTAGCTTAAGTTAGGACAACTTAAACTAATTTATCGATGATTAAATGTAAAATGAACCACTTTTTATAAAATCAAAGACTTTAGAAGCCAAAAAACTTTTTAGAATTCTTGCCGCGGTGGCGATAATACGTAAGTACCGAAAAAACATTGTTTCTTAATAACTAGTGTGTCTTAAATTTTACTAGGGTCTCAACAGTGCGAGAGCTATGCTGAAGCATATACTGACGTCATGATCGGGCCGGCTCGCCCGAACTGACACCACGAGCTCACGCAAGAACAGCTTAAAACAGTAACTGTGTTGTGTTTCGCCGAGTGAATGAGGATATTGGAGTCCTTTGAAATAATACCGCTCAAGACATTAAAGCCGGTAGCACCAGCTAAGAGCGGGTTGTGGCGCAGTTATCCAAAGGCTATGGTGATGTTTTATCACAGAGGAGACCTATCTCCCGCGTTACCTTAAAAAAATGAAAATATGTAATACAGTGGCGAAGAGTGGTTTGAACGTTCGAAATGCTTTTGTGCCTTAGCTATGTGGCAACGCTAATGAACTAATTATGGAACTATAACACAACGAATGGTTGGTCTCGCAAAACATTTGAATCCACAATGAGTCATTACGGCCGGTTAATTAATACAATATTTGAACAATTGTAGGCGTGTTTGTGCGACAGGCAATGTCGCGGCACGATGCCCGATGCCTGGGGCGGCGCTTCTTGTTGCTAATCTCATAGCGGATTCTTTAAGAACCGCGAACGAAAAGATTTTATAATTATCACCATTTCAGCCGTCAGACGTCCACTGCTGGACATAGGCCTCTCCCTTGGACTTCCATGAATAGCTGCCGGAGGCGACCTGCATCCAGCGTCTTCCGGCGACCTTTATAAGGTCGTCTGTCCACCTTGTAGGTGGACGTCCCACGCTGCGTTTGCCGGTCCGTGATCTCCATTCTAACACTTTTCGGCCCCATCGGCCATCCGCTCTACGTGCGATGTGCCCTGCCCATTGCCACTTCAGCTTGCTAACTCGGCGGGCTATATCGGTAACTTTAGTTCGTCTACGGATCTCCTTATTTCTGATTCGATCACGTAGCAAAACTCCGAGCATAGATAGCCCTTTCCATAGCTCGCTGAGCGACTGATGCCGATGGTGAAAGACCACGTCTCCGCACCTTAAGTCATCACTGGTAACACACACTGGTTAAAAAGCTTCGTCTTAAGGCACTGAGGTATGTCGGGCGAAAAGACATTGCGTAATTTCCCAAACGCTGCCCAACCGAGTTGGATTCGACGGTTGACCTCTTTCTCAAAGTTGGCCCTACCTAATTGGACTACTTGCCCTACGTAGATATACGAGTCTACAACTTCGAGTACCGAGCCTCCGACAGAGATTGCGGTGAGCACAACATTAGTTTTCGACATAGCTTTCGTTTTGTCCATGTTCATTTTCAAGTCCACCCTTTATGAAACTCGGTTGAGGTCTTCGAGCATCACGCTGAGTTCCTCCATCGACTTTGCCATAACTACAATGCCAAGTCCTTGCCATTCCAGGAGTTTGAAGGCGTCCTCCATTACGGCAGTAAACAGTTTCGGAGACATAACGTCTCCCTGTCTTACGCTCCTTCTCAATGGGATCGCCTTCGTGCTCTGCTCCTGTAATGGGAACGACATGGTGGCGTTGTTATACATACACTTCAACATCATATTCATAATGGCAGGTTATACTATTCGGCCTTCTGTATAACCTGCCTCAGCGTATGGATGTGGTTAGATTTAATAATAAGTGAATTTAAATCGGCTTTTCGACGAGAGACGCGATATGGTTATTCCTTCGTCCGCTAGACTATCTGTCCACCGGCCAGACGAAAAGCGGATGGGGAGCTGAGTCCCGGAAGGTGCAACGGGCCACTGATGTCTCCAAACACCATCCGCTTGTGCAGGATATCGGGTTCTCTCTGGGAAGGCACACCGTAGAGTCTGTCTTGAAGTTTTGAGCGAATAAATAAGTGTTTTCGAGTAACGGGTGGCGAAGTACTAATCGCGAAGAGCTGCAAACCAACCTGACCCGGTTACGAATACTGGCATTGAGGCTGCCAATTATGCTGTTTGCTTGAACAAGCCCACGCTTTACTACTAAGAAGCTACAGGTTCGCAATTTGAAAATATATATTTTTTTTAATTTTCGCTTCCTGCTATTGCGAAACGTAACTTTTTTATTATTAAAAGAATAGACAAAAATAGACGTGGTAGCAATAAATGATAAAAAAGTTTTGTTACCTTACTATTTTCAACATATTCGGAACTTGTTTGCCGGTTTTAATCGAAAAAATTGATAACAAATAGTGAAAAGCATATAACCAAAGAGTAACCGACGTATGTAGCCATCGTTTCCAATGCCAATTAGCTGACCTACGTCCACAAAAACTCAGACAGTTTCTATTTTCCTTCTAACCGTGTTAAAAAACTTAAGTGTAGTAAAGAAGGCGCTTGGCACGGCCCGGCACCGGCGCGCGCGCACCACGCACACGCGCGCAAACACATGACCTACTCGACTCGCACACTTGCGAAGCTCGGCAACCTATGTATCCTGTTCGAGTATTTGTCAATCTTTTTTATGAATGTATAATAATGAGAAATAAAATATATATCGCTGTATTATAATTATTTTTCTATTTATACATAATGGACTCTCCTATAACGCATTTCAGAAATAGGAAAGCGAGAAAGAAATGTCCATATAATGACAGAAATCGAAGAAGTTTGAAGAGTGCAATTTTTCACATCGTCCTTCATGGAAGTTAAATTAAGTGTCTTCAGCAGGCGGAAGCGAGTCACCCGGCGACTTGCTCCTCGCCCTGCCAATACGCCAGCCAAACTCAGCGAGCGTGTCTTTCAAAAGTAACGAATCTAAACCATTAAACATCCCTTACTTGGACCTTTGTCTATTACAACGCAGAAGAGTTGAACGGCAAGCCGTGACGAAGGAGATGTAATGCATGGGCTGTCTTATTATGTAGGCACTTAAGTGTGTGCGTCTCGTGTGAGTTGTGCTCTTCCTGCTGCGGCCTCGCCCACTCGAGCCGGCACACCGGCAGATTTCGAAGTACCCAAAACCTGTTGTCTCACGGTATATTGATCGTTTCGTGTGATTCTATAAAATAACATTTGACATACATTTAAATGTCAAGCTTGGAGCTGGTCGGTAACCTGTTTTTTAATTATATTCTCTACACTAACGGTGTTTCTGTGCAAAATACGATCTGTAAATGATAT
The DNA here is from genome assembly GCA_018230265.1 of Delias oraia. Classification (NCBI taxonomy): domain Eukaryota; kingdom Metazoa; phylum Arthropoda; class Insecta; order Lepidoptera; family Pieridae; genus Delias; species Delias oraia. The sequence continues at coordinate 16,250 of DWCF01001971.1, read as the reverse complement.
TTCTTTAATGTTTTCTGCGTATCTGTTCGCTTCAAATAGCATTTATTGTAATGTTTTTCAATAAAACTAAAAGAATATTAAAACATAACTTTACTTGTATAGTGATAACAGCGTTCACTGATATGAATGTATATAAGTGACTGGTATGAACTAGTGTATAATGGTCAGTTACCTGTTTGAATATCGACTTTGAAGCTTATAGGCCCTTATAGGTCGGATTTCTTGGTAAGAGAACATCACCGCCCATGGACAACAACGCGACAGTCCACTCATTGGTTGTGTTGCCGGCTTTTTATGCCGCTTAAGCGGCACTTTTAAGTGCCTCCTTGTCATTTCTGGTGCAGAGTTTAAATATGCAACAAATGCTGAATAAGTGCTAGCTACAGAGTTCTATCCGACCGAGCAGGTAGCCTCTAGCGCAGCTGTGTGTCGAAGTCTTTCGCAGAATTGTTGAGACGTAACGATGTCTGTCCGCGTCGGTCTTGTGCGCGGGTTGCACAAGACGAGTGGGAAGTATTGTCTAATAGGATCGATTGAAAAGCACGCTCGGTTCGATTCTCACGCGACGCGGTGAAACTACGAGGAAGTTGCACGAACACCTACCACTTTACGTATGTACATGTTTACGAAACGTCCACGTAACATCTAACCCAGCTCACACCATCTAGCTCAGGCTCCTGCTGTCTGTATGGCAAGTGTCACATTGTTATCATTGCTGTAAATGGATCGATTTTCGGTTGCTTTCGTTTTGCTTGCACCGTGCGGTGCTCCAGGAACTGTTATCAATCGGCTTTATCTTCGCGCGTTCAACTCGCGCGGCGGTCGGCGAAGCAGTTCGTTAGGATAAGTATATGGTTGAATGATTGCAAATGCCTTATTTCACTCAGGTAGTACAAGTTCAAGGTAGCCAAACGTGTTTCGACGCCCATCTCGCTCGCAACGCGCGCCTCCGATAGAGAGGGCACTTGTTTATCGTCAAACGACTTTGATGCTTCTGGAAAATTTCGTCTCCGTGTTTTATTACGACTTCACGAAGGATGCGTTGTTTTTGTGAAAAGACGCGAGAACAATTAGCAGCTCGGTTTCGCCTTTAGTGGGTACACACAACGACAAAGGCTTCACACTGCGCTTCTGGGACTACACGTTCCTTCTTTGCAGGTGTAATGGCGTTCGTAGCTTGGCCAACGATTACTGTTTGCTCACATTAGAATTGAGCTTTGTTGTCTGTCCCCTATTCGATGGTAGTTTATTGGCCTTTTAATAAATTAAACCGAGACCTGACAAATACAAAATACCTACTTTATAAGATTAAAGGTCAACGTTCGGCTACTTAGCAGTAGGCACCAGGACGGACGAATCACTGACCAGGCTGGGGCGAACACTCTAATATGGCCAAGGAGCAGAACAACTCCAGGCATAAGCAAGTTGTTATTGTGTTTGTAATTTGTACTAGGACAAATTCAAATAACAACTTTTTGTTGATGCACTCATTGATCCGGCTCGTCCGAAGTGATACCATAGGCTCACAGAATACTTAACGTGAATCGGTACTTGTACTGTGTTTCGCTAAGTGAGTGAGGATATCGGAGGCTTGAGTTGCTTGAGTGGCGTAAAAATCCAACACAACCAATGCACAAGCAACACAACCAATGCGCGGACTGTGACGCGGTTGTCCATGGGCAGCGGTGTTATCTTATAATGTACGAGACCCACCTGCTCCGTTGTTCACTATAATATATAACATAATATATTCTATTTGGCAACAATCAATATATTAGCCTCATTTAAAATATACAGCTTCAAATGTTGTTGTCGGAGTGAGTATTGAATGATTAGTAGTAAGTACTGGGAGAAACCTGTCCAGGGCGCTGGGCGCTACCCGTTGCGCGAAGACTGCTTCCCTATATTATGTCCTATCTTTCTAACACATGCGTCGGGGTGATATTATGTTGATCACCTCCGAGCTGAGAAGAGAAGCGACGTTGCCCTGCCGTGAGAGGTGTTTGGGAATATTGTGGCGGTCATCGCCCCCGTTCTATGCCATCGCGTGATTATGATGCAATCTATGACGCTTATAAATGTTAATTCGATTTATGATTAGAACAGCCTCTGTCCAAACCTAAACGAGTGCAGATCATTTCTACTCCTTACGCATTACCCTAACGTACACGGCGCTAAGCTCTACAAATCATTGCGCGCAGCGGCCGAGCGCTGGCCGAGCGCGGAGAGTAGCCCGTAAAGAGGTCAATGCCAATGCCGATGTTCAATTACCTACTGGGTTGAAGCGCACCCACTTCACTTTCGCCATTCGATAACTTCCGTGAGTGCAGCGGCATATGCCAAAATCGAGTCTACGCTGTGCGAGTAGAGACCAAGGGATTTAAGATGGTTGGAAATGCGTTTGACAGTTTCATATTATGCAAAAGATGTTCCATACATTGAGAGTTTCTATAAACTAAAATTTAGGGAAGTTGAAAATGATTCAGGGCTTCTCAATGCCACAGGCCCACACTCAGCCATTGCAAATTAAGCAGTGAGAAATAATGCGGCGGCAACTGTGCTAAGGTTGGTCACCGAAACGCGCGCTGTTTCGTTGTGAGTCGTACGGCCCGCGCATAGGGCGCTGACTCGAAGTGCGCGAGCGGCGAGCGCCGGAAACCGTTCATTGGTCACGTCGAGACGAGGCCACTTCCGCTGCTCGCTGACGACCGCTTCGGCTCTAGGCAATTTGATGGTTTTGCATCAGCGATCGCGCTCTGTGCCATGCACGTGCCGGAACGATATAATACCTTCACACTGGACAGACAACTATTTGGCATTTCTCAACAATCATTGTCCATCTGTACATAAGCGCCGACAACTTGAGAGCTTTCATTCTATTTCAAATATTTGCTCAAACATTCTATAGTTAAGTAACAGTTTCAACAGAAAAGACAATAGCCTGGATACTTGATGACAAACCATTAAACCGATCAGTTAAAAAGGGCTATGGCACGCGGACCACCCATACCTGCTACCGTACAAGCCCAACCTGGTGGCTCTCCGGCATCCTCGCTCGCTCAGCGAAACACAATAGTAGTTCTATTGTGTCGGAGCATATCCATGCTTAGACAAGTTAATGTGATTTGAGAAGCTCGACACGATCTGCTGACGGGAGCTTGTTTTCGTCTGTGCTAACTGCAAAACCAACGCCCAAGCCGATTTCTATGCCGCACCCTTTTGATCGACCTAAGAAATAAACCTACTGTGTAAGCAGATTTTTCTTTAGTTCTATTGTTTCGATAATTGGAATCGCAGGGCATCGCCACTCACAGCAGAGTTTTTATTAATAGCCATCTCACTTAAAGCTCATGGACCCGGGATGGCTGCCAGCAACAACCAGAACATCCAACCTGCCACACAGCCTGCCAGTCAGGTCTGAACACAATTGTTTTCCATTTGAAGTGATAATATAGCCTAATCCGTAAAGTTTAGCGTGTACCTTCGTTGGGAGCTAACAAGGCTACGTAACGGTGACGAGACGGAGGAGGCCAGAGAAGCCTCCCGAGCGATGGCGAACTCCGTGACGTGGCAGGTCAGTGACCCTTTAGCGGCACCGCGGTAGGTGTGTGTCGGTATGTACATCACGAGTGTTTGCATGCATGCACTCGTTCGGCGATGTCATGTGCGCCCGACGCTCCGCTCGGCTCCAGCTCCGGCTCATTGTCACGGTCACGAAGCAGCTGCCGACAACCGAAGCCCATAGCAGATGCCATTGATGTCGCGATTGTCTTTTCTCTGTTTGACTTCGCTATGACGAACAGCCAGCGCGCCGACGATCCCACTACCGGGTTGCCCAGCCACTTGACACTCAATATTCTATAGAAAGGCCAGGCTATGCAATACGCCGCTGAGCCTAATATTTGGCCATTACGAAACTACGCGTATGTCGACAATGCTTTGGGTTGCGAGCACTCGTTAGACAAATGGCTAATAGAGCCTCGAAGCTTAATGGTTTTGATGTACTAGGTAGCGGGTTCGAATCCCAGTCCGGACAATTATAATTTAATTTATAATTTATTCGGCCTGTGGAAGGGCTTGACAGTGGCCGGGCGAGTGTCTTAATACTGTCGCACCCGTGGGAGAGCCATGCGGATGCATATGCTGACGCACTAATTGGGCCAGCTCGTCCAAAGTAATACCACGAGCTCACAGAATACTCAGCGTGAAACGGTACTTGTACTGTGTTTCGCAGAGTGAGTGAGGATATGGGAGGCCTCTAAACAAGCCACTTAAGCAGCGTAAAAAGCCGGCAATACAACTATGCGCGGAGTGTGGCGCGGTTGCTCATGGGCGGTGATGTTCTTTTACCGTGTCGAGAGTTACCTGCTCCGTTGACCGAAATAGAATGTTTAATAAAATTAAAAAATTCCGAGGGGATCGCGCGCGTTGAGGTCTTTTGCACAACCTCCTCCGCTGCAACACGATCGACGTATATGTTCAAAATATTATTTGTACATTAAATAAAAAAACGTTTTTAAATGATACTGATTTCCAGCGTCCAAGACAAAGCGCAATCTTTATCCTCACTTGGAACTTTCGTGGCGCAGCGTGGTCTCAATTAAGACGAGAAAAGAACTAGCGTCGAAATGGAGAATCACTGTCAAAGAAAAAACGCCAATATAACATATCTAGAGCGGTTTGAAAAGTGAAACGTGTGGTCGAAAACACATCACCAAGTGTTAAATTTAAAATATAGGTAATAACGTAGTAAGTAAATATAGGTTTAAGTTACCGCCAATTCGAAGAAAGGAGCTTCTCCTTATTTAATCATTTTTACTGTACGCCACTTAATTTTGGAAAGGTATTTAAATAAAATTTTTAGTTTGCCGGCATTTGACACGTACCCACTTTCACTTGTTGATCGTACTCAGACTTATTCAAGTTTTTCTGAAACGGAAACGCTAAAGTCAAAGCTTTATAAAAAGCAGCGTGAAAGTCGCGAATCTCGAAAACAATACGAGGTCAAGCTTTCTATCAGATCTCACGATTCTACCTGCACCCTGCAGACGGCATCATTGGCTCGTTTCATCCAACTGATTACACACAGCAGGTGCATTTCATGTTAAGAGCAGTTTAGGCAACGTTCTCAAAACCAATTGTCTACCGCTTCCTCGTTACCTAAAGAGGTACCTTCCTAAAAGTGACAAAAAAGCCTTCAAATTGTATCGTCTGCCCGTTTATAAGACGTGCAAAGTACGTGAACTATAGCCGATATAAGGTTTTAATATTGGTGCAGAATGGTAAGTGCATGGTAAGCACGTTTTGGAAACGGTGCTTCTCACCTGATAAGTGTCTCGTGTCAGCATCGACGGCCGCTGCGACCGCCAGCAGCCAGCACGCCGCCCAGGCGCCTCTCATCATCACAGCACTAATCACATGAACACAGGCACACACCGCACACTTTGAGCAACTTTTTCAAGTTTATCGGAGTTTGGAAAGTGATGACGTGTGATTCGATAGCCCGCCGACGACACCACTACTTCGGATGGGCGTCTCAAACTGACTAAAATGGCGCGTTTTGTTTCGCCGGTCGCCGCGTCCCGCCACGCCGGTAGCCGATACTCACCGGTGAAAGGGTGACAATATTAAAAAATAATTTGCCTCACATTGCATTCATAATGCTGACAACCATTGCCGAAACAGACAGGCATTTATTTTAGATATTGATCACTCGAAGGCCAAAAATTATGAGAGCCGCGTTTATTAAAAACATTAATATTTTACATATTTATTGATATTTTAATAAAAATTGTATACTTTACGCAAATCAATTCCCCTTAATTCACATTAAGATAAAATTTAAAAGAAAATCTTATAAGTATAATATTTAACATCTGCCACGTTTGCTGTATCTTTTTCTTGTATGGTATTACTGTCTACGTACAGATGGTCAAAATTGGAATGATTCCTTTTTTGGATTTGATAAGAAACAAAACAAATATCCTTTAAATTATGATTTATTATTACGAGTCTAGAAAACCTTAATTTGAATAGCACAATCATTTCGTTTATTTTTAATACAAACTAATTATTGAGAGTTTTTCAAATTGAGAAATATTCATGACAAATCTGCGAATATAATGAAGAAACATAGGAAGGCTTGCTTGCTTGGGCCATTTGTGAAATGAACAACACGTCTGTATTTCACATATATTTCTGTTTTTTATAACATTATTTGTTTGATAATCAGTAATTCACTATAATTCAATGCTACGAACACAACCACAAATTTGAATTAAAAATGCATTGTTATCATTATATTATTCCATAACTTATAGCATCCACGTTATAATTTCGGAGCATCTTATATCTTGAGATTTATATGATAAAGAAGTAAAAGACCTCTTTGGGAAGTCGTTACGTTGTACCATTAAACAAAGATGGAAGAACTTTTGTTGTTTTCTTTCAAGGATGAATCACCATCAAGGAAACAATAATCGTGATGTCAGCTACGCTGACGTCATACTCATCCCAATCACTTCTGTGGCGCCCCCACGTCGTTATGTATATAATTGGAATTAAATAATCAAATATAAAATAAATATTGTTTTTTTTCTGTTTAAACACTGAGCATACCGCTAATAAAATACTAACTGTACTCTGTGCATACTGTGATTGACAAAATCTGTGGGATTATTCTTTTTCTTCTTTTATATTATATTTAATTACTATACTTATTATTATTTAATTACTCTCTGTGACCTTCATTAAAAATTCTCGTAAGTAGATAAATAATTCTTATTAGCTATAGCCAAGACATGTTTCGATCAAGTAAGGAAAACGTGAGGTTATTGAGGTGCATTGGGTATATACTCTATGGCGTACTGCAGCCATGTCAATGTCGATCAATTTTTGGTTTCAGATGTGTGAGAATGTTTAGATTTTTTTGAATCACAAAGTTAAAAATTTGAATATAAGCTTTACTTTGTATATTGTAATCAATGAATATTTTGTGTTCGAGTTTGGGCTATCGTAAATTATGCATTAAATAAGTTATAATGTCTAATGGAAGGGCAGATCTTCTTTTCTTCGATACGTTTTCCCATGATGCCAATGAGGTAATAATAATTTAAAAGTAACAAATAAACTAAAATATTTCGAAATCAATGTGGTTATATATCAATCATAGATATCATAGGGATCAACTGGCCTATAGTAAATTGTTGGTTATCATTTATGCTCTTCTTCTTGTCTATAATGTATGGAAAAGCGCAACATGTTGTCATCTAGTAGACCTACCAGATGGTTTCACTCATAAAACTTACTTATTTATGATGATGTTTAACTCTTAGATATAAAATAGTTAATAAAATCTGAAAACTGTTTTGTATGTAAATAGTAATTGTTTTAATGGGGTATGAAATATACCTGTTCACTTCACAGGAGTTGAATCTAGACTTAGTGCAGTTCCCAAAATCAGTTTTTGTAACTGAAATTCGTATAATTCCCCTTGGAGCCCGGGTTGAAGGTGATTTTCCCGGTGGTGTTAGACTTGGAGCTACAAATCCAACCAAATTTCACATTGACTTTTTTGTGAATGACCTAAGTAAACCAGGAGCTTGTACCTTTGAAGCATTGGGTAGTTTGGAGTATTGTCAAAATGGTCAAATACATATGGAGTGTATTACAGATGTAGACCAAGCCAGAATACCAACTGACGGATTGGTTTTGAGAGGTAACTTTTTTACTATTTCTATATAAAAGTATCTTATTAGAAACTTGTATTATCCCATTATAATAAAAAAGTTTATTTGTTTTTGATTATTACTGAAATAGTTGAAAGATTATGTTATTTAATAGGTAAGAAGAAAAGTCTGTCTGAAAAGTCTGATACTTATCTTACCGATCATCTTGATATCTAGACAACTATCAAACGATGTGAGTAAGACAAGGTGGTGTTGTTTCAGGCTGCTATACAACCATAACATTAGCTGTGTATGGCCACTTAACTCAAGTGTTGCCTGAGACTCCTGCTGCTGCCAATGTTCCTCCAAGCATACAAAGGCCTGTCAGTCGAGAGGTGGCATCTCTACCTGCCAATGTGCCTCAATCATTAGATTGGACTCAAGACTCTGCTAACCCCATTCCATCATATACAAGCAATGTCGCTGCTGCAAATCCTGAATCATATGATGCCAACACATACACAGAAAACTATGAAACTCCTGTTTATAGAAATGATTATTATGAAAATGAACAACCTAAAGACCCTAGAACTTATCATCATTTAGAAGACAATGAATGGGAAAAAGAAAGGCAGGACTTGAGCTGTGAAAGAGAACAAGACAGGCTCAGACATAGTCCTAGGTCTATGGAATTGGACTGCGACCGACGCGATGCTAGGAGCAGGCGCCGCTCTCTAGACAGGGGCCGTAGTAGAGAAACTTCGAGGCACAGAGACCACACTCATGACATTGACAGAATTGACCGGCTGTCCAGGTCGAGGAGCCGCGACAGAGAGTACATTGGTAAGGCTGCGATAGAGTACCGCAAGAGTCGGTCTCGTTCCAGGAGCGTCGAGCGAGATTGGGAGCGCAACTCTTACAAGAAGGACGACTACCGACGCCGGGGACCGTCTTACGACCGGTCGCGTGGCGGCTCCTTCGAGCGATCTCCGTACGACAAGAGAGCGCCCTCCTATGAACGGAAAGCGCCTTACGATAAGGGGCCGTATGAGAAACGGCTGTCGCCCTACGACAAGAGGAGCTCGTCCTACGAACGCCACGGCTCCTCGCCATATGGCAAACGGCACTCTCCATACCGGGTGCGCGGCTCGAGTTATGGTAGCAGATCCCCCAGCAGAGACGAGCCCAGGAAAAGACCGCGAACACCGGCTGGGGGAAGACCGTTGTCTCCTCGAGAAGGAGAAGTCAGTCCCATCAATTCATTGAGGTCAGAGGAAGGTGACTACGACAGAAGTGGTAAGCAGATACCGCGCGTCGATTTCTACCACCAAAGCTACAGGCACAAGAGCTCCATTCGAAGCCCATCTCAAGACGGTGAGAGACCCTTCGCCGAACAGCAGCACTCAAGCCTCGTGACGGTGCCGATCGTCGACAGCTCCGTCAAGCCCGTCAACCTTAACCCGTCGCCCCTCGTCAGCCACGACGACAAATCCATGGACGCCGAACAATTTGAACCGATACTGTCTGATGAGGACATCTGTGATGACCTAGAGGGAACCTCCTACATGGACGTGGAGTACGACGTGAACGAATACGACGGGGTCGATGATATCATAAAATACTACAACCCCTTCAAGGACGAATGGAAGCGGTATCGGCACGCCACCAAGGTATACATGCTCGCCGAGGCGGGAGGCGACGCCCGAGACGTAATGGCCGCGAGTTTCGATGAGCTGTGCGACGCCAGCGCCGACCTGTTGAAGATCTACGACATCACCAAGGCATGCCAACGAAGAGAGCCGAAGTTGCTGAGCGGCACTTTCGCCGACGTCGACAGTGCGGCCAGAGAGGAGTGGGTGCATTGTTGCGAGCAGCTGTTCGTTCCGCTCACCAGCCTCTGTGCGCACAGCGACCTCGTGCTTCGTATCTTTGCTGCGCGCGGCAGCTCGGCCAAGCCCGGCGCGTTCGGTGACCTTTACAACATGCTAGTTGCGTGTTGTAAGATCGGGTTGGACTATGAGCTCGCCCTGTCCCATCAGCAGCCCACGTACAAGATTCGACACATGAAATGTGGGATACGCCTCGCCGAAGCTCTCACAGCGCACAGGCACAACGGACCTGTCATGGAAGTGCTGCTGAGCACGGGTATCGACTTGCCTATGTCGCTCTTCCTCATATATTCCAAGGAGTATATGGCGCTGAGTATTCGCTTGATGATATTGAAGGCTCTCAATGGCTGCTTGTCGTCCAAGATGTCCATGGAACACTTCATGCGGGAAACGGTGTTTCCGAAGCTCACGAAAGCCGACAGTGACAGCAAGCGAAAGCCCATGAACGGCTATCAGGCTCTTATCGCCATCATGGAGAACAACCCTCTGGCCAGAATCAAGTTTTCCATAAGTGCCCTCATCAAGAAGCTCAACGTTTACGAAGTGCTGTGCAAGTTGCACGAGCTGATACTGACGTTGAACTCGCAGTGCGACGGAAAGCCAAAAGACAGCGAGCTGTCGGAAGCTGACACCGAGTTCGTCGTGCACGCGCTCGAAGAAGTCTTGCACACGTACCGCTCGCAGTGCTTCCACCTGTCGCAGCCGAAGAGGTTCTTGCCAGCGTCGGCTCAGTTCGAAATCAACAAGGAATGCTCTACACAAACTCTGTTGGAGTTCTTCAACATTCACCACTTCTTGGAGAGCTGCTTGTTCCTGCTTTCGTGCCCCGCCACTTGCAGCAATATGGCCATCGCTTGTCGTATCCATGACCTAGTTGACGAGATGATCAATTCCCACGACGGCCTGATGTACTTGTATCAGAACATGGCGAGCAGCGAAGTCTTGTTCAGAGTCCTCACTCACCCGTACAGCCAGCAGGGCAGCGATGAGACCCCGTACCCGCACGACTCGAACCTCAGCAATTACACCGAGCTGCAAGTGCTGGGCTTGGAGATGGCCTACCGGCTGAAGGCGCTCTACTACCTCGAGGCTTTGGCCGAGGCGCAGGCGGCCGGCGCGGACGACGGCGAGCTGGTGGACCGCCTGCAGAGCCTGTACTGCCTCAGCTTTGGCTGCGTCGGCAGGACGGCCGTTCCACGCGTGCTCGTCATGGGTGACAACGCCGGCTGTCTGATGGCAGTGTTCGAGCCCAACGGCAAGAGCAAGCCGAAGGCCGACTCGGCGAAACTGAAGTCGCCGGCGCAAGGCTACGCCATCGAACTCATCGTGTCGGCCGTGCGATACGCCGCCAGCGTGCCCTTCTTGAAGAAGTACGGCTCGCGGCTGAGCAGCGTGTGCCGGGAGCACGACAGGTTCGAGCCGAGCGTGTCCAGCGTGCTGCAAGAGGCGATCCCTTACCTCAAGCCTACGGAGAAGCCCGGCGCGCTGGCGGGCGACGAGCTGGCCGCCTGCGTGGACATCTTGAAGGACAGCCTCGAGCACGCGCCTGACCTGCCCGGCGAGCTCACCACTTGCTTGACAATTCTGACGCACTTCTGCCTCGCGGAACACGACTCCAAGGCGAATGTCGCGTGCGAGAGCCCCACTGACGAATATCTCGAGCTAAAGTACAAGTACAACGTGCTGCAGCTGTTTTCTCTCGACGGCGCCGCGCACCTGGCGGGCATCCTGGACAGGCTGGCCTCGCACTTCGACCAGCCGAGCATGCACACGTCTTTCTTCGCTTCGGCCAGAGGCTTGCAGCTCGCACAAATCCTCGTGCCGTGTCTGCGCCTGCTAGACGAGATGTTAGCGCGAGTCGTCCGCTGCAGGGGCCCCAGGTTCCGAGACATCACTGCTGCGCCCATACTGCTGAAGACCTATGGCATCGCTAAATCGTACCCTGTGGGTTGCATCGGCCACCGCACGGCGGCGAAGGCGGCCGAGGCCTCCGTCAGAGCTTTACTGGCGTACGCGCAGCCGATAGCGGACGACGCCAAAGATGGCGATTCGATCCGCCGCGGACCGTGGACGTCGCTATGTTCAGAAGTTATATCTTACACTATGACTGCTCCGTACACTTTTGTTCCGGGCTTGCTGATCTTCTCGGAGCTACTGCCGCTCCCGCTGCCGATTCAAACGAGGACGCCCCCGACGGCCCGAGAGCTGGCTGACGCCTCCAATGAGCGGCGCTTGTGGTCGGCCCATCTGCATGCTTTGACTAGTGATTTGACGGACATGATCCAGATCATATGCATGTCCACGTATCGGCCCGTCGTGCACATGCTGCGGCGTGTGTGCGTCCAGATCGCCGACTTGGCCCCGAACACCGCGGCGACTGTCGCCAAGGCGGCCGTGGGCGCCGTCGGCCGCGAGGTGAGGGAGGGCGAGCCGGCTTCGTCCAGCGCAGCCAGGGTGCTGGGCTTCCTCGCCTGCCTCATGTCGCACGGGCCGGTCAAGTGCGCCGTGGTACACGCCATGAGCAGCGGCCCCCGGCCCGGCGAGCTACAGCGAGCCTTGTGCGGGCTGCTGCGCACGGCGCACACGGCCAGCGAGCACGCCGCGGCGCAGGAGTACGCCGCCCACGCGCTGGCGGCCCTGTGCGACGCCGAGGTTACTCTGACCCCGCTGAGCACCGCCAGCGACACCGTGCTGGCCAACTCTCTGCCCAACAGAGACTCACTGAGCGCCCTCCTCGACGCCACGGCTGAGTGCCTGGGGTCCGCCACCAAGGCCTGCTCCGTGGCGTCTGCTATACTGCGCTCTTATTATGTGCTCACAGAGCACGATTATGGCTTTCAACACTTTCGTAAGTTTGTAGCGAAGCATCAGGAATGTCTGAGCAAGTTATTCGCGTGGTTGCTAGAGGGCACCAGCGAGGACAAAGCGGAATGTCTGCACCTGTATTTGGAGTTGATAAAGGTGCTGCGGAGCGAGGTTGGCGTGGGCCCTCTCGGCAGGAAGGCGCCGCTCGGCCTGGCCGAGGTGGCCGACATGGTGGGCTACGCGCCGTCCGCGCCCGACCATCCGGTAAACTCGCTGGAGAGGACGCTTCGAGTGAGTATTCAGAATCAAATATCTTTAACAACGGATCGACTCCGATTCGATGTATTCGATAATTGCAGGAGAGGAACGCGGATGATGAAGCGATCTCCAATGCGAACTTCCTCCAGACAATCCTACAAAAATTGTCGGAGGCGGAGACGGCTGCGTCGGCCGATGCCCCCGAACCGCAACAGCTGCCGGCGCCGGAGCCTCTCGTCGCGCAGTTCGGATCCCGGCAAGTGTACACGCTGGAGTGCAGCGACGAGCGGCTGAGCGGCGCCTATTGGCTCAATGTGCCCGCGCCGGCCGATGACGACGTCAACGACGCAGAGCTGGTAGGCCCCGCCGCAATTCTTGTGCCTGTTCTACTCAAGGTTGTTTCATTAAAGTCAGCTCTCATTCCCGGATCGGGTACAGGGGACGTGCGACGTGCTGGACATAGCCAACAGCTTGCTGTCGCCGGGCGGCGGCGAGGCGCTGGTGGCCGCGGTGCGCCGCTTGGCCGGCTGCGTTGACGCGCGCACCGGCCCCGCGCTCGCGCCCGCCGACGACAAGAGACCGGCCGGCGTGGCGCTGAGCCGCGTGCGTGGCGAAGGTGCCGCCGACACCTTCCGCTCGCGCCCGCCCAACACTTCGCGCCCCCCTTCGCTGCACGTCGACGACTTCACCGCCTTGCACCAGCCCTACGCGCCCAACACCAGGTGCTTGCCGCCTTCTCTGATCTCCTTCCGTCCTATCAGTTGTATCTCCTATTCGTAGCCTGCGCTGGCGCAGAGCCATGCCGATCGGTTTGCGACGGCAGCATCGATCGGTTCTTTCGAGGCGGGAACTTTGTGACGAGCCTGCTGCAAACGCCGCTTATTAGACGTGGACGCCCCCACTGCGGGTCTAACCCGCCCACGCTGCTGACCCCGTTCGCTCGGTCGTCCTAATCCTCGCTAATGTTGCCCATATCTTTTTGTTGAAGACAATAATAATATTAAATGGTTGTTCTCGTCCGGCTCCGGCTTGAGCGTGCGCCAGAAATTTGAATGAGAGTGACGTTGCAGAGGCGGGCGTCGCGGCGGAAGCGGTACGGAGCGCGGCCGCTTCGCGAGCGCTGCGCCGCACCAGCACTACCGCCAGCTGTGAGTGGACCCACCTCTTGGCTCGGCCTTTGTGCTGCTATACAAAATTGCCAACTGTTCCTAAAGTTATTCTGTGGGTGGCAGGCGCGGCCGCGGCGCCTGGGAGGCGGGCGCTCAGCACTTCGGCCACTTCCCGCCAGCGCAGTACATGATGGGTGCGTAACTTTCCTTATTGACGACTCAACCATCTCTTCTAGAAACATGTTAAGTGCCTTTTAGTCCGCATGCAAAATATGCTTAGCGCTTCGTGATTTACCCACTGTGTTGGTAAAGGCGCTGTCACGTTTCAGGCGGCATGGGCTGGGGCGGCGGCCGGATGCAGCGAGGCCCCAGGCACCGATCCTTCATGAGATAGAGTGGGCAATAGAGTTGTTCTTTATATATCAAGGTGTCACATTCATCTCACGGAAAATGAAGTGATAAATATGATGTATGTTATATGAGCTCATTGTTAATACATAATAAACAAAATTGTAAGAAAGACCACTTAAAAAGCTTTCAGTTTCCAACAATTTAAAAGCATACGTTAGAATTGAGACGATTGATTGCACTGGGTGTGGAGTTTGTCATGTGCAGGTATGTAAGAGTGGCGAGAATAGTGAACAAACTGCAATCCATTCGAGGCGGCGGCGCCTGCCCGCCTGCGAAGCATTGCGTCGGGAGACGGACGTCGACAAAGAAACAACAAAACAACAGTTGGTCATGTCACATTTATTTACAATGTCGAATAAACAAAATCAAGGATGAGAAGATATCCAATAAGTTGGACTTGGCGCCGCAGGTGAAGCCGGCGCTAGTACCTCGCAAATGGGAAAACGGATTTCCCCAGCCATCGCGGTTTACGCAGGCTATTCAACCAGAGTCAGTTTTGTTTTAAAACATTTTAAGTGATCTCTATCGCTATTTCTGTTCATGACCGGTATAGGTTAGACAATGCCAATTTAAAGATAGTGGATAGTTTATCAATCATCATAGCTCTAATAAATCATTACACGAGACTGTCATACTGTACAATTGAAACGGCGCTTTGTTGAGCTTTGAGCAATGGCTCACTCTTGTACCGTGAAGTCTGCAATGTAAACATTCGTTTATATTGCAGATCGTGTTCGATGAAGGTTCTGATTGCAGCCTACCCTTTGTTGGCCAGCGTCGAAGCCGATAGCATTTGCATCGTTGCAAGACAGGCGGCTCTCTCTGAACAGGACAACGTGTCATATACGAAATCCCAAGGTTCTATATACGTACTATATAGGTGCGAAGGTTCGCTAGTTTCGATTCGAAATAGTTGTAAGAGCGGGCCGATGCCAGAAAGGAACGAGAGTCGCAGAAGGCAGGCGTGAGGGCTATCGGAGGTAGGTGCGGAACAGCAGCGTGGTGTGGGCGGTCTCCTGCTCTTGCTCGAGGAGGAAGATCATGTCGCGGAGATTGATGCGCTTTAGACGGGTCCTCAGGGCCAGCTGGCTGCGGCCCGGCTGCAACATGTACAATGCGACTGAAGCGAACTCATGTCTGCCCGAGCTGGGAGCCGATATTCGTTATTTGGTGCGAAGGAAAGACGCCACTTTGGAACCAGTTGGGCGTGAGGTACTCACGAGAGAGCTGCTGCCGACGGCGCTGGCGACGGCCTCGCCCGGCGCGTCTAGCCTGGCCCTCTTGCGCGGCCCGATGGCCTGCAGTGCCGTCAGATTGGCCTCGCGCTGCCGCAGCTCCTCCAGCTCCACGCGCTGCATCTCCTTCGCCTGCCACGTTACAACAACTCCTTCTCATTCAACACATCTCACAAAATGTAGCAAAGAGGCATCTGCGGTAATAGAAATGACCTTGGCCTTCAGCTTGGCCTGCTCGGGGTCCTCGTTCTTGGAGCGTGACTTAGCGGCTCTCAGAAGGATCTCCCTCTCCGAGTCCTCCCTCCGCTTGCGGCTGACGCGGTCTAGCTCCTCCAGGAACTTGAGCTGACCCTTGACGTCTTGCGTCACGTCGTAGCCCGCGTCGGTCTGCAACAAAAGCCGAGTGTTGCAGTGGGGAGGCCTTGGCGCTCGCCGTCGCTGCGGGCGCGCCGCCTACCTTGATCAGGAGGTCGCTCCTCTGCTGGGCTATGATCGCCAGCTTCTCGAGCATGCTCTTGAGTCTCTCGTGCACAGCATGGCTAAGCAGGCTGCTCACCTCGGCAGGGGCCTCCTCTAGGCCGTGCTGGCTCGTCGCCGCCTTGACGCGGCTCGCCATCGCGCTCATCGGGACCAGATACTCGTCTTTGATGGACCTGCAATCGCACAACAAAACAGTAAAAGGAAAACTCTCGCTGCGCACCGAGCGAACTGCACGAACGGGTGCTCACCTAATCTGCGTGCCGATGAGCTCTGTGGAGCCCAGGATTCGCTGCGTCTCCTCGGCGAGGTTGACCCCGCTATTCACACGAAATACAGTATGTAACATTTATTTATAGCGTACAAAGGAGCTTGGTCTCCTATTTGGTAAGAGAGCAC
>DWCF01001970.1:0-26548 GCA_018230265.1 Delias oraia | reverse complement strand
TATTACGCCTTAGAATATTTTAAAATTGGTGTACGTAACTTTGGCAAGGAGATTGATATGATAATCAAATAATTGATTCCAATTTAAATATTTATGTTGGTTATTGTATGAGTTGAAATTTCTAGTGAATAAAATCCATCAAAGGTTTTATTTCTAATTTACTAACACATCTGTTGGACACATGAATAAAAAGCGTTACGCTATACAATGTTGGAGTAACAAATTTGCCGGCAGTTTCGGATAATTTTATACTAAATTTAAGTTGTAACAGAACAGAGTATATCATCATTATCCATCATTATAATTTCAGCCGTAGGACGTCTACTGCTAGACAAAGGCCCCCCCTTCGGAACTCCATGCATACCTGTCGGAGGCGACCTGCATCCAGCCGGTGACGTTTATAAGGTCGCCTGTCCACCTTGCGGGTGGACGTCCTCCGCTGCGCTTCCTGGTCCGTGGTCTCCACGCTAAAACTTTTCGGCCCTATCGGCCATCTGCTCTGCGTACAATGTTGCCCGCCCATTACCACTTTAGCTTGCTAATTCGACGGACTATGTATATATATAACAGAGTGTATGCTACAGAGAATTTAGTATCAATACTAGTACTATTTAGTACTAAAATATTGATATATTCCCAGCAAGGGCTGGATCTGTCCATGGGCGGAAAACCGTTTATCCTTACTGAGACTTCTGCACCCCGACTTTCTCTTTTTTAAAATTAAGTTCAGGATGTGTAAATAAACTTAAATTTGTTTCTCTGATAATATTTTTATTTATTAGGATATTATATCAACATAACTTCTGTTTTAATTAACCTAAAAACAATCTTGTTTATTCTATAGCGTACAACGGAGTAGGTGGGTTTCCAGTAGTAAGGAACATCGCCGCCCATGAACAACCGCGCCACAGTCCGCGCATTGGTTATGTTGCCGGCTTTTTAGTCCGCTTAAGCGGTTCTCTTCTCCGATATCCTTACTTCTCTAGTGCAAAAACTTGGCAGTGGCCAGGTAAGTGTCTTAATACTATCGCACCTGTGAGAGAGCCATGCTGAAGCATATGCGGAGGCACTAATTGTGTCGACTGGTCCGAAGTCATACCACGTGCTCACATCAATAGCGTGGTCTGTGGCGCGTTTGTTCATAGGCGGCGGTGTTCTTTTACTATAAGGGAGACCCACCTACTCCGTTGTCCGCTATAATATTAAAAAAAGCTGTAAGTGCGGTCAAGTTCAAATTAAGACATACCTACCAAGTAATTTATTTACAACATGGAGTTCTTATTCCTTCCGTAATACGAATACCGTTCACTAAGATCTGCCATCTTAGATACCATAATACTTCTGCTGGTAATTCAACCACATACGGTATGACGTAATAGCCTACCAAAATTAAATGCTGTTACAGTGCAGATTCACGCATGTAGCGTTCGAAAAGGTCACAGCCGAGTGGTCCCACTGAGCGATGACCTGGATTCCGCGTCATCGTTGGAACTCATTAGGGGAACTACGGTAAAACGCATTAAATTGGCTTTTATGCTCAGTCAGGCGTATCCCTGTTCGTGCAATCCCGTATGCACTGTAATCTACGGTCGGGACCATTCAATTATTTTTTTTCGAAGTTCTTGATTAGTGATTTTCATTCATATAAATTCTGTCTATATAGTATTACTCAATACATTACTTATCGTAATAATTACTAAAATAAATACCTAATCTGGTTTATTTTATTAAAAGGTTCGTGAAATCTGTCCTTGAATTCCTGGAGTCTGTGGCTGAAATAGATTGAGGATCGCTGGTTTAGAGAAATATTGTCATGATTGATGAATCACTACCACGCTGGTACGTTCACGTGGTTTAGTTTAAATTAACTCGATTGACCTTGAGTGTAAATTATGCTTAGAATCGGGCTAATGCAATTTCACTCGTACAACGCTTACGAATGCTGATATTAACCAGCTGTGTCGATTTGCTCTTGAGATGTTTTTCAAACTTTTTTCTAAATTAAGATGTCTGCTCAAAATTGTTTTTAATATTTTACACCCGTGGGTGAGATGTTCTAGAACATTTGCTGGCGCATTAGGGCGGCTATCTTGATGTGATACCACGGGCTCAGAATGTTCAGCGTGAAACGTCACTTGTGCTGTGTTTAGTTGAGTATAAAAAACCAGCTACATAACCGAAGCCCGGATCGTGGCGCGGTTATTCACGGGCGGCGGTGTATTATTTTACGAAACGATGGCAACCGAGCGAGAGGCTCAACTAGGGTAAGCGGCCCTTCGCGCATGGACTCCCAGCCCTTGCAGAGCCGTGGGTGCGTTGCTGGCTTTTAAGGGACAGGTACGCTCGTTCTTTGAAGGTCCCAAAGTCGTATTGGTTTGGAAATACCTCTGCAGTTAGCTGATTTCATAAAGTAAAACCTCACTTTATAGGAGACCAGCCTGCACCGTTGCCTGTAGTATAAAAGTATCAAAATATCATGTAGTGAAGTTTATTAGTTAAGTTGCGTTGTCTGTGACCTTGTCGGCTTTATCCATAACGATTGGATGACTGATGACTAATGTGGAAATGAGTTTGCATATTTAAGTTGCATCGTTCTTGTTGCAGGCGTATTCACTGTCGTGGCAGTCTCGTACCACTGCCAACGATGTTGCGACCGGAGTCCCCACTCGCTGACCACCGCAGCCTCCTGCCGCGTCGTCTGCTCCCGGTGAAAGCGCAGATAGCGCCCGCCGATAAGAAGAAGAACCGCAGGTCCCTGGAACTCAACACCACATCCGATCACCCCGCGTACGACTACCCGAAGCTCCTCATCTCAAAAACCACCGACTCACTCAACACAGAATGTCCACGCAAACACTTAAACAAACAGGACTCAAGTGATAGTTTGAAGAGAACGCTCCTCCTCAAAGAGGAGAAGAAGGTGAAAGATGAAAAGAAAGCCACGAAGCAGGAATCGAGCGAGAGTTTAAAGAAGACGCTGCTCAGCAAGCAGGACTCGAATGAGAGTCAGAAGCGTGTGGAAGTCGAGGTGAAGCGAGGTAGAGACAAGAAGGGGCTGCTAGAGACTGATATAGATGATGCATGCAAACGGATATATGAAAGGCGGACTGGCTGTGCTCGACCCACGTTGCCATCGGTGGCTGAGAAGACGGGGTCAGCGAAGTCGCCCAACGGTAGTCCGATAACACCGGGAGTAGCAGCGGTGGCTGAAGGTGTGGTGCGATGGGGGAGCGGTCTCCTCTCGCCGAAGGAAGAGCCCAGGCTTCGGCCGGCAAGGAGCTGGTACGGGTATGGGACGCTACCTTCAGACAACGATAAGGTACGTTGTAATTTATCTTGATAAATTAGTCATTTAAAGCTTCAACTATTGAAAGGTTATTATAATACATATAAGACAAAGATGCATGGAACTACTGCACAAACACCAACTTGGTACTTTTTAAACTAGCAAGAATAAATAAACCAACTATTGTAAATTTTGCGATAAAAAATAGTTAAACCTTATGAGTTTCTTGTCGGTTCTTCTCAAGCCATGTTAGCTTTACTATTGTAAATTGTGGCCCTTGTGGGGCCTATTTGAATAAATGCTTTTGAGTTTGATTAATTAGAGATTGTTTTGAGAGGCTCGTAGTGGTTTTATAAATCTGCCATGAAGCGAGAGGTATCGGGTAATCAAATCCCGGTACGGACAATTTTAATTTAACTAATGATTTATTCGATCTCTGGAAGAGCTTGACAATGGCCGGCCGAGTGTCTTTATACTGTCGCACCCGTGGGAGAGCCATGCTGGCTCGTTCGAATTGATACCATGGGCTCACATAATACACCGTTTCACATATCAGCGTTTAACGGTCTTAGAAATGCCGATTAAGCGGCGTAAAAAGCCGGCTATACAACCAATGCGCGGACTTCGGCGCTGTTGCCCATGAGCGGCGGTGTTTTCTTACCATAAAAGAAAACTGCATACTCTATTTTCCGCTATAAATTTAGTAAAAAAAGTAACCTCAAATTATTAGAAATTTAACGTAACTACAATGATATCAAAATAAATTATACTATTTATTGTACCTACATATTTTATACATTTAATAAACATTTGATAGCTTATCGTTTTTATTTAAAAATACTTTGTTGATTTTCCCTTTGATATTTAATAATCATAGGACAACCAAAGCAACCAAAATAAGATTGAATGTGTATAATTGCTTTTAATAAACCAGTTTTTTCCTTGTGATTCTTTCGAGTTATAAATATTTAGTGATGTATTTTCCTTCCCTTAAAATGGATATATGTTGAGTTATTAATTATGTTTTTTAGGCTTTATATGAGATTTTTGGAGCCTGTCATCATTTTTCTCCGTGTGCAATGGAGTAGGAGAGTCTCCCCTATGCTAAGAGATTACTACCGCCCATGGACAAGCGCGCCACAGTCCGCGTATTGTGTTGCCGGCTTTTAACGCTTCTTAAGCGGAATTATTAAGGACCTCCGATATTCTCAATCACTCGATGAAACACAGTACAAGTACCATTTCACGCCGAGTGTTCCCGAGCCCGTGGTATCACTTCAGAAGAGCCGATCCATTTAGAATGTCAGCATATACTTCAGCATGGCTCTCCCACGGGTGCGACAAGCCCTTCCAGAGACCGAATAAGCTATAAATTAATTATAATTGTCCGGACCGGGATTCGAAGCCGATATCTCTCGCTTCGTGGTAGACTTATCAAACCACTTAGCTGCGAGGCTCCCAACGCCTTTTTAGACATCATATGGTCAAACGTGCCCCGAGTACCATAGTTCGGGTGATGTAACTACCTACTTTAAAAAAAGACGTCAAACTTCAAAGCAGATACTTTTCATTCAAGAGTTGCGTGAGTTTAGACAGAAATTAGACCGTCTCATTTAAACTGCAATGGTTACAACATTTTTCTCCGGTTAGGCGGGTTGTTCACTAATGCTGGTGAAATTATTTCTGCTAATATTGACATTTAGCTGCTAAATCTGGCTCGAAAATGCTTGAACAGGCTTAAGGGCGTTTTTTCATTCATTTCTATTTGTGATTCTCACGCCCATACATTTAGCATTTCTGCCACACTGGTTTTATAGGTGTTTTGTTAAAGCGGTCAACGGGTGGGTCTGCTATATGGTAAGAGAACGCCGCCGCCCATGAACAATCGCCCCATAGTCAGCGCATTGGTTGTTTTGTCGGATTTTTACGCCGCTTAAACGGCATTTTTAAGGACTTTCGATATCCTCGCTCACTCAGCGACATTAGTGGCACCGTTTCAAATACAACTTCTATTTCACGCTGAGTATTCTGTGAGCCCGTGGTATCACTTCCGCTCTCTCACCAATGAAAGAATTACGAAAGAAACTCGTTTGTAATAATCATATTTTCGCAGCGATCTAGTATGCAGCGAACCTTAAGTCCACTTGGCATTCACGGGCGATAAACATTCTGTATTCAGTACGCTGAAATACTTGTGTAAATAAAGAATAAGAATGTTTGAGGGTTGACCCCGTTCATATGGAGTGCATGAGTAATGTTTATTCTTGTATTCACTGGATTTGCATACTTTTGTCTCTTTCTACTGTGTTGTGAGTGTTGAGCTTTTAAGGCTTTATGTGTGTCCGTGGTCTCGCAATAATACATGCGTATTTCTTTTTATTCCAAACTAGAGAGTATCACGTATCTGTATTCTATTATATGTACTAACTAGATCTTGTTAAAGAATCACCTCATACCTCCATCTGCTAGAATCTTATGTCACCAACGGAGAATTGTGACTATTAATTAAATAGATTAATATTGCGTTCATGGGGGGTTCATGCCTTCATCAATACGCTTGGCAGGCGGGTTTGTGATCGCAGAACATCTGCTGCACTCGGAAGGACGTTGCTGCCCACCCTCCGGTGAAGTGTCCCTTAGTCGCCTCTTACGACATCCCATTAGGACGACTGGGAGTGGACCATTCTGATCCGGTAACCACATGGAATAATAATGTTTTTATTATGAGATTTTATTTTAGTTATAAGAGCCTCGCAGCTAAGTGATTTACAAGTCTATTACGAAGAGAGAACTGTCGGCTTCGAAATGTATATTTGGTACAAATAATTGGAAAAAACATTCACAAGATAGCTCTCGCTTCCTGGTGGTCATATGAGACTTAGCTACGAGGCTCTTTCAAGTAGTACCTTCGCCTGGATTCGATGATATCTTTAGCACCACACAGCAAACAAATCTGAAAATAAAAGCCTTCGTGGGTTGTTGTTGTGAGACGCCGATTTGTTTTCTTGTAAATCTGGAACAATGCGATATGGATGTGTCTCGCGAAGAGGGTCAATGACGTAGGGCTGTCAATTCTAAAAGGATGTGAAGTTAAAAAAGACCGTACCTATTCCTTTAAAGCCAGCAACGCAACGGTGGCCTTGCAAGGGGTAGTGGTGTCCATGGGCGGAGGACCGCTTATCCTAGGTGAGCCTTCTGCTTGTTTGTCGCCGTTACAATTAAATAAACAATTTCTACATTGCCATGCCAAAGCATATTCTGTCGTACTAATTAGTCCAGTTCGTCCGAAGTAATACCACGGGCTTACCAGCCTGAAATATTACTTGTATTGTGTTTTGCTTGAGTGATTCCGGAGGCACGTTACATTATACCTCTTAATCGGCTTAAAAAGCCGCCAACACATTCAAAGCGCGGATTGTGTCGCGTACAACCAAGGAAGCTCGCCTGATCCGTTGTCTGCTATACCATAAAAAACCTCTTTCTAACAAATCATAATCATAACCTACTGCAGATTAACAAATTACGTCATACTACGAATATTTACGTATTTCCTTTTGATTTGTTATAGTCAAGGCTCTGTTTACACGCGTAATTAAATGAATAATAGATTACTATTGTGTGTTTAAATATAAATTTATGGCATCAAAAATTAAAATCATTATTATTTCAATATTTTGAACACAGCAATTCCAAGAAAACGAATCTTTCTTTAATACCTCATTCAACGCATTACGAAATAGCAGTGGAATAAAGCCCAAAACTTAAGTTTTTGGTAGTGTTGCCGACTTTTTACGCAGCTTATGGGACCTCCGATACCCTCACTCACTAAGCAAAACACAGTACAAGTAGATTCACGCCGAATGCTGTGAGAGCTTCTCCAAGTTGTGTATTTTGCGAACTTGACAACCCTAACAGTCGATCGGTTACCGTTAGCAACCTCAATTTGTATTGCTTTCAAGGAAGTATGAGTAAGATTACTTATTTACAAGCACCTATGTTGTTATAATATTAATAACAGATGTGCGATCATCAATTGTAGGGAATTATATGATTCATTGGGTTAATTTCGGCTTAGTGCTATATCGCGAAAATATGTTATCTTTTGCATATGTGTATGGCAAAACGAAACGATAAATATGCCGTTATTAAAAGACATGTTGATCACGATTTACGAGGAAGGAAAATCCAATTTTAATTGCGTATAGTATAAAAATAGAACATATGTAATTGTATGCTATATTTTTCGTTTACGTTAGCGGATGCTTGGATCTGGCAAAACAATGTCATAGTTGTTGTCAGTGACTTGGCACTGCGTCGCGGTCTACCGCAGTTTATTAGACACACAGTAAATTACTTTGATGCCAAGGTTCAAATAGAATTAAATAAATATTTTTATTTTGACTTTAATTCCCAATAATTCCCTTTAATCCCGGCCGAGTAAGCGCTGGGCCGCCCATGCGACTAAATTCCCCACGACGGCCAAGCCGAGTTTCGAGTCTCGCAGGAGACGGCCTTGTGCTAGTCGTGGTAAAACCCACTCTCCGCGAGGCGTCCTGCTCGCCACCTGATCCGCTTTAAGCTGCAATAGCCGTATGGCATATGCACCGAGGTATTCATTTACAAAAAAAAATATGTAGGTTTTATTTTTAAAACGAGCAGGAGGCTCACCTAGGATAAGCGCTTCTTCGCTCGTAGACACCCTAGCCCTTTCAGGGACGCGGGTGCGTTGCTGGCTTTTAACGTACGCGTACGCTCTTTTTGGATGTCCCAAAGTCGTATTGGCATGGAAATACCTCTGCTGTCAGCTGATTCCACAGAGTGGTGGTGTTCGGCACAAAACGCTTAAACAACGCTTAGTTGTGGAAACACAAACATCGAGGTGATACAGATGAACGGTTTAGGAAGTCGTGTCAAATGTGGGTTGTCCAGCTTCATCAATACCGACTTTAATTAAAATCTGCCTAGCTATTCTTGAGTCATAAGCGTTCGGACAAAACATACTTTAAAATATACATATAGATTGTTAATACTGTAATCTGTTTGCTGATTTCTCTCAATTGTCAAAGCAGCTTCGACGCTACACTATTTAGTAATGGACATTTTTTACCATACACATTCCTCTATTGCGGGGAGATATATGGGACTCGACAACCCCTCCCCTCTGTAATCAAAGGGTCTATCTACCCCTGAAGTTCGACGTCCACCGGCTCAAGTGTACCCTTGAGGATTTCGGGCCCAAGTTTCGGCCCGGTTAAACCCTCAAGTCCGCTCATTAGGCATTTAAACCAAGAAATTGTGTGTAAAAAATGGTCTAGGAAATAATTAAGACTAGAAACCTTAACAAGTAACTTATACAAAAAGTAATTATATACTGTTTAAAATTCAATGCTAAGAGAAGGAGCGTTTTTTTTGTTGATGAAATATCAAGTTTCAATGCTAGGAACGAAGTAAAAATGGTTTTTATTTTGCCTCCATCTCAATTATAGCTTGTACGAGTTCTTTGTACAATTTTCAAATTAAATAGTCCCATATATTAATCTTAATGGGTAAAAAGCTTAATGGGTTTAAAAGTGTACCTTGAAGCGAGAGCTATCGGGTTCGAACCCCGGTCCGGACAATTATAAATTATAATTTTATTTATAATTGCGCTTGAGTACCCGGACGAGTGTCTTAACAGTGTCGCACCCGAGGCAGAACCATGCTGAAGCATATGCTGACGCACTAATCTCGCCGGATCGTCCGAAGCGATACCAAAGGCTCACAGAATAATAAAATACACAATATGAAATTATAGTTGTACTTGAAACGGTGCCTCTACTGTGATGAGTGAATGAGAATAGCGGAGGTTCTTAAAAAATGCCATTCAAGTGTCGTAAAAAGCCAGCAACTCAAACAATGTGCGGACTGTGGGGCGGTTGTCCATCAGGGGCGGTGGTCTCCAACCATATAGAAAATCCGTTGTCCGCTATCCTTCAAAAAACCTCCGCGATTTGATTTTGAAAATCATCTCCATCAGTAAGCCCTCCGATTTAGAGATGGTGTTATCAAGGAATTCGGGCGCGTCACGGCTAAATATAATTCGTATAATCGCGTGCGCGCGGGCAGCACGGTCGTCTCGTGTGTATGAGTGACAGTTGGTGGTGAAATGTGTTTTGATTGTGCTGCTAGGTTTGTAATTTGTCTGTGCAAACTATTTTTGTTTCGGTGATATTTTGATTATGCCGAGTGACGTAAAGCGATCGAAAGTATGTATTAAAAATTATTTAATTTAATTTATTTATATACAGTGTAAACTCTATATAACGACACTGAAGAGACTGCATTTTATAGCTTTATAAAGAGTTGTCGTTAAATAGAGAATAGAAAAGGTGGATGGAAGACAATCTAAACCAACTAAAGCCAATTGATTTCGACGCTTTACGGAGTTTGTCGTTAAATAAAGGACGTTACATGGAGTTTACGTTACATGGACGTTATATAGCTATTCCGGGCAAACGTTTTGGAAAATATATTATCAATTACTAATATCCCTATTAACAAGTAAGGGTTGAATGTAGAAAGGTAAAAATTTAGGGTTATATGTATTTTTAATGCCACATTATGAAAGAGTAAAAAAATTACGTCCATAAATTAAATTTTTTTTAAGGGTGAATAAATCTTAAGACTTTGGGGTATGAAAAATAGATAGTAGCCGATTCTTAAACCTATTGAAAAACTACCTCGCATATATAATTTTGTAAAAAGCGGTAAAGCCGTTTCGGAGGAGTACGGTAATTAAATTACGATACACTGTGACATGGAAATTTTATTTATTAGATGTATAAAAATCAATGGCATGTTTCGTTGTAAATTTATAAATAAAAAACCTATCTAAACCAAATGTTTTAGGCTTTGTTTGGGCTATTTAGTTGATGTTTTACGTGAAGTTTACAAAGAACGGTCGAGCTATTTTTCATTTATCAATTATTTTATAACAAATAAAATCAATATATGACAGGACATTTTATTATTGGGGAATTTTGTTATTGGGAAATAAAAGTCCTGTAAAATGATGTATTTCAAGTGTCTTCTATATTCTGTCAGTCTTGCTTTTTTATTCTATAATGGACAACGGAGCAGGTGGGTCTCCTATATGGTAAGAGAACACCGCCACCTATGAACAACCGCGCTGCAACCCGCGCATTGCTTGTGTTGTCGGCTTTTTACGCCGCTTGAGCGGCACTTTTAAGGACCTCCGATATCCTCACTCACTCAGCGAAACAGTAGAAGTGCCGTTTCAAGTACAATCATTTCACGCTGAGTATTCTGTGAGCTCGTGTAATCATTTCGGACGAGCCGGCCCAATTGGTGTGTCAGCATATGCTTCAGCATGGTTCCCACGTTTTTTTAGTGATAGAAGGTGATGCGGATGAAAAAACGGATTACTAAACACGGATTGAATTGTGTTTGGGATACCTCGAAATTGGATGTCGGCCGTGACTTTGTTTTGTGTGTACGTTCGTTTCCATGGTCCACTTATTTGGAAAGGAGCAATGGAAACGATTTCGAATGTTACCTTGGTCTGTTGAAAATATTTGCCAGGCATCAGTTCTATCATTCAATTAGCAAAATTATCTTTTATTATATAGCAGGTGGATCTCGTATACGGTAAGAGAACACTGCCGCACATAGACGACCGCGCCACAGTCTGCGCTTTGGTTGTGTTGCCGGCTTGTTACGCCACTTGAGCAGTACAATTTAACGAATCTCCAATATGTTCACTAACTCAGCGATTTAAAAAAATCCCACCCGCTCCTTTGCTCGCTATGTATAAAAAAATGTTTAACTTATTTCTAACTAGTCGTTTTATCTGTGTTAATAAATCTCCAATGCATTAATCATCATAGTTCTTAACCCTTTGCCCTTTGCCGATAGCGAAATATATTTCGCATAATAATATCAAGGTCACTACAATGTCACTATTCAATAATAACCAGCAACGCTTCGGTGTGCTTTTTTGATTTTATATGTAGCAGAGAAGAGGCAGGGAGGTCTCCTTGATGTTGTCATGCCCATGGACAACTGCGCTGTTATCTGCGCACCGTATGTGATGATTTTACCTTAAGGTACTGTTCCGTTGACTGTGTTAAAAGGTACATCTAGGAAAAGGTATTAATCAATATTTATTCGGTATCAAAAGAATGAAACAAAAACTGCGCCTGCGCTCGCGTTAGTCGCGTTTCTAATCCTTACTTATTAAATACCATAAGTTTATAAGAAAACCTTCTTTCGAGGTTCACCAATTAACCACCAAAGATGCACTAGTGAACTACGGTACACAGTTAGCTTTCTGTCCATGGGCGCCGGTGTTCTTTTACCATATTGGAGACCCGCCTGCTCCGTTGTCCGCTATAATATAAAAAAACATTTTAAATTGTCAATCTGTTTACTCAATGTCTTTGATAATCTCACAGAGTTGACACTCTGTCAGATGTCAATATTTTATAAATTATTTGTTCGTATAAATTATCAAGAATTCTTTGTAAATGTATATCACAAGCTATATCCAACAATACACACACAAACACAAATATTATAAAAGAAAACATTGGCCTACTAATACAAATCATTACATTAAAATAAACAATTGATAAAATTGAAAATTATTTGAACATATATACTAAAATAAAGTATGAAGAGTGTATGAAAAGATTTCAATGCGATTTTTATTTTTTCGGTTCATCAATGATTAAGATATGCATTTTTTTTAATATATCAGGCTTTTATTGACTTAAAGAATTAAATAAGTCGTAAAAAACGATATATATTTGTTATGTATATATTTTTGTATGTTAATTGATACTTAAGAATTATAATAACAAATTATTTGGAAAATCAGCAACACAACTGAAGTGTCCATTGCCGAGCGGTTGATCATGGGTGACGCGATGGTGTGTTCTTATCGTAAGCGTCTGCCATCTGCCCCGTTTTCCACTATTTTTTTTATATAGTATAGCGGAGAACGGAGCAGGTGGGTCATCTATATGATAGGTGAAAACCGCCGCCCGTAAAAAACCGAGCAACTGTCTGCCCATTGGTTGTGTGGCCTCTGATATCCTCACTCACTCTGCGAAACACAGTACAAGTACCGTTTCACGCTGAGTATTCTGTGAGCCAATGGTATCACATTGGAAGACAAGAGCAGTTGAACGGCAAATATCGAAGCATATTTATGTATGGTCCAAAGATTACGCCGCGGACCGTCGTACTTTTACCCGCGGACACAAGTCAAGAAAGACTGACTGAACACAAAATGACCGGCAGTTGTGTGAACATAAGTAAGTTTGTACAATACCTCATTGTTCCTCATAGAAACGGCAGATAATCACTCGAATCTCGAACAATTGTCTTGTGTGACCTTGCGGCATCTTCCGCTGAGCGGTTTTTGGAGAACGAAAGTCAATAACGGGGTGTGCGTGCTAAAACGTACAGCTAAGTAGGTTTATCGGCTTGCTCGCGATGCTGTGTGACCTTTGGTACTTTGAAAGTATCGACATGTTACCTAGTTATGAATATCTATGTACATATCTATTTAGGCATTTTTAATGGTATAGCGGAGAACGGAGTAGGTGGGTCTCCTATATGGTAAGAGATCGCCACCGCCCATTACCAACCGCGACACTGTCCGAGCATTGGTTGTAATCCCGGCTTTTCAAGCCGCTTTGCTTTAGCAAGGCTGTCCCACGGGTGAAAATTACATTGTATTAAAAGAAAGAGAAGGTATTATACTTACCTTAGCACCTTTACTAACAAGTGAAAGTTTCATTCTCCTAATTCTACACGGTTGTAAGAGATGCGCTGAATAGACACCGATGTATGAAGATTGTCCGTTCCGGACGCAACCCTTATGCTGAGAGGGATCCTCAGACATGAGAGACTGACGAGAGAGAGAAACAGACAGAGAATGAGACATCTTTACATCCACATAATAATATATACCTTATCATCCATTACATAAATTTATCCATCAAGTATATTCGATTAAAGTAGGGTAGTGTAATTTAATTACATACAATAGTTCAATTAAAAGTACTTATTACGAAGCCTTCTATTCTGAATTATTATATAACCTTATATATTTTTTTATATGGCGGACAACTCGGCACTCGGGTTCTCCGATGGGAAAAGATCATCGCTGCCCATGGACGACCGCCCCTCAATCCTCGCTCAATCATAACACAGTACAAGTTTTTACGCTGATATTCCCTCACCTTTTTAGATCTTAGAGCGCACTGATCCATGTTGATATTATTTTTAACTCACAAGATTTTGATATCCTGTTTTTTTCACCAACGTCTCATTGTATGCAAATTAGTGTTACTTTGTAGGTTTCGAGTGTGTTATAAATTATAATAAGCAGTAACTAAGTATGTAACGGTTTCAATAAACTACTATGTAAATATATGCTTAGAGGTGACTTTGAAGTGATTTTCCAACCGTGCGAGAGCCATGTTGAGGCTAAAATTCGGCCGACTCGTCCTCAGTGGTACCAAGGGCTCACCGATTATTCAGCGTGTAACGAAACGTGAGCGAATGAGGATATCGGAGGCCCTTGAAATTACACCGCTTAAGCGGCGTGAAAAGCCGGCAACACAGCAAGCGCGGTGTAGTTTCTATGGGCGGCGGTGTTCCCTTACTGTATACGACATACCAATTAGTATGTCAGCATTTATTTCATTCAGCATTACTCTTCCATGGGTGTAACAGTATTAAGACATTCGCCTGTCACACACACACACACACTGTCAAGCTCTTCGAGACACCGTAAAATTTTTAAATTAAATTATAATTATCCGGACCGGGATTCGATCCCGATACCTATCGCTTCATGGTATAACTATTTAACTACTTAGCTACGAGACTCTCAAAGTTATACTCAAAAAGTTATGCGACAGTAAAATAAAATGTTCTACGACTGACAGTTTTAGTATTTCACATTTTGAGAGTACTTTCGAAAGCTTTTAAAGGAAGTACTTTTAAAGTTTCTGCCATATCAATCAATTTTTGAGAATTTTTAAAAGTACGAATCAGACGATTCTTATATTGCTTTTTAAAATTCTATTGCGGACAACGCAGGTGGGTCTCCTTTATGGTAAGAGAACATCGCCGCCCATAAGCAACCGCGCCACGGTCCGCGCATTGGTATCCTCCGATATCCTCACTCACTCTGCAAAACACAGTACAAGTACCGTTTCACGCTGAGTATTCTGTGATCCTGTGGTATCACTTCGGACGAGCCGGTCCAATTAGTGCGTCAGAAAATGATTCAGCATGGCTTTCCCACGGGTGCGACAGTATGAAGACACTAGCCCGACTACTGTCAAGCCCTTCCAAAGACCGAATAGATTATAGATTATAATTGTCCGAACCGGGATTTGATCCCGATACCTTTCGCTTCATAGTACACTTTTTAAGCCATTAAGCTACGAGGCTATCACAAATATATTCAGATCGTAAAAAAAATGAATAGAAATTTGAATTTTTATAATAAATACTTAGATGTAGTAATTAAAGTATTAAATTGAGTAACAACCAGCCTGTTACAGAAATACCTTGTTTTCACATAACATTTTGTTCAGCCCTGGTAGGTATAATATGTAGTATTTCCTTTTATTATGACTCGGGAGGTTTAAAATAGTGCATACCTATCCCTTGAAAAGCGGTAAAAGCATCCACTGCCTAGCCGTGTGAGTGGGGTAATGTTGCCCATGGGCGGTGGACAGCTTCTTTTCCTTTATATAAATCTTCTATAGGTTATATATACAAAATATATTGATTGATGTTTAGTATGATTGCTTTTTTGCCAACTTTGAGTTAATTTGTTAAATATTAAAATCGTTGTTATGATTCTGATCTTCCAGAAACCTGTTCTGCAGCATTTTTTATCGTGATTGTTTTAATTAATTTTTAAGTCAGAGTGTGTTAGGTGTATTTGTCTATACATTATTTCTCTTGTTTAATTTACCTTTATAATTTTTAATTTTTAAAGTTCAATTCAATTAATCAAATTTTTTGCGATTTTTCTTTTTTTTTTTCAAAATTATGTGCACTCCTTGTTGGTATGAAATTACTATTGATGGATAATCGCGATTAGTTGTGTTACCAGCTTTTCACGCCCCTTAAGCTGTATTAAGCGGACAACGGAGTCCATGGACAACCGCATCACAGTACGAGCTTTGCTGTGTTGCCGCCGTTTTACGCCGCTTATGCGGAATTTTTTAAGGGTCTCCTTAAAATCCCTACTCACCCATCAATATATACCAATAGTATCGTTTCACGCTGAGTGGATGTGAGTGCGCGGACTTTGGCGCGGTTGTCCACGGGCGGCGGTGTTCTCTTACCATATAGGAGACCTACCTAATCTGTTGTCTGCTAAAGAATAAAAAAAATGAATAAATATACTGTTACAAAATAGAGTAAGGAAACGTATTGACAATTATCGAGTCTTGTTACTTGAATTAAATAAATAACTTTAATTTTTTTTTATTCAAAACGGTTTATTAATAAATTAGAAACGGTGTCATTGCGAATGTCGTCTCTTGAATTTGTCGAGTCAATGTCGACAAATTATAAATGATCTATCGTTTTGAATGTCTCGGTCGGGCCGCGATTGAGGTCGGAGTGGCTGGAGGTTATTTGTTAATAAACTTATACTATTAAAACTGCTCTTGTGTTGTGCGTATAGATAGGCAACAAATGGAAGGTTATTTCTATGGTAAATGCCTTTTAAATTGTAGAAATTGTAGTTTTCACCCGTGGGAGAGCCATGCTGCAGCATATGCCGACACTCTGATTGAGCCGGCTCTTCCGAATGATACAACGGGCTCACAGAATGCACAACAACGTAAAACGGTGTTCGGTGTTCTCTTACCAAAGAGACTTCCCCCGTTGTCCTCTATACCATTAAAAAACGATCGAAAATTTTATTGTAATAGTGAATAACAGACTTATAATTAATATAAAGTAAACTTAAGTTAGTTTAAAACAATTTTCTGTCATATACCTAAATGATGAAATCTCTTAGCCACTATCTGTGAAATCGGATGTCTATAGAGATATTTCCAAAGCAATACGACTTGATCTTTAAACTAAGAGCCCTTAAATGACTGCAATGCATCCGCGGCCCTGCAACGCTGTAGCTGTCCATGGACGGATGACCGCTTATTCCAAATGAGCCTTCTTGTCGTTTGCCGCAGAATTCGTAAAAAAATGTAATTAATATTACATTTACAAGCAAATCGTACGAATGAAAAAAAGAACACGCTATTATTGAACTGCACTTGTTCTGTATCTTCGCACAGGTAATAAACGCGATAAAAATGCCAAAAGTCGAGCGATTAGAGAAACCAATCATTTATGCGAGCTTATGTGCGTCGTTATATTACCCCTACGTCTTGGCTTAAACTATTTGTATATAGACTTGTATTTGAGTTTACAGAGCATCGCATGACAACACCAACATAGAGAACAAGGCAAAGATTTTTTGTATGATTAAAAATGCTATATGTGTCATAGAATCGTTTCTGATGAGCATATAATAGTGTAACATAATGTTAACACTAATGTTATTAGTGCCAAAAGATAGTGACGGGCGAAAATGCCATCCGGCCATCTCTGACGCGAAACATTTATATATAACACTAAACGTATTTGTATATATAATATTATAAATAACATACAATTCACTCGTGGGAGAGCTATTCTGAAGTATATGCTTAAGCAATGATTGGGCGACCTCGTCCGAAGTAATACCACGGGCTCACAGAATACTCAGCGTGAAACGGTACTTGGACTTTGTTTCGCAGAGTGAGTGAGGATACCGGAAGCCCTTGAAAAGTGCCGCGTAAAAAGCCGCCAACACAAATAATGCGCGGATTGTAGCGCAGGTTTTCATGGGCGGCGTTGTTATCTTACCACATAGGAGATCCATCTGCTCCGTTGTCCGCTATAGAATAAAAAAATACAAACTGTGTTTTTTGTAAAGACTGGATATAAATACAGTGTTTTGTAAACTTTTTGCACGGTACATCTTGCAAAGGGTAAATTTTTCAAGTTGCACAAAAAAGAAACAAAAAACATCTTATTTACGTGTAATAATTAATAAACATTTATTTATTATGTTCCAAAACAATTAATCAAAAACCTCTCGCTGGTGCACTTGCGTGAAGATATATGTGTTCCCAAGTATTTTTCTTACCCTTACTTCTTTCTAAAGTAACTTTATTCATCATCAGCCTATCAAGTCCACTGCTGCACATAGCCTTCCCCAAGGACGCCCACCTATTACGATCTTGAGCGATCTGGATCCATCGGTTGCCCGCGACTTTCGTGAGATCGTCTTTCCATCGCGTGGCGGGACGTCCCACTGTGCGTTTTCCGGTACGCGGTCGCCACTCGAGAACCTTTCTTCCCCATCGGTTGTCGGTTTGTCGAGCGAGAAATATCGGTTTCGAATCCCGTTCCGAATAATTATAAATTATAATTTATTAATTCTCTGGAAAGACTTGACAGTGGCCGGGCGAGTGTCTTAATATTGTCACACCGGTGGAAGAACTATGTTGAAGCATATCCTGAAGTACTGATTGGGCGAGTTCGTCAGAAGTGATACCACGGGCTCACAGAATACTCAATGTAAAATGCTAGCTGTACTTGTATTTCTACTATGTTTTGCTGAATGAGAGAGGATATCGGAGGCCCTTAAATTGTCGCTTAAGTGGCCTAAAAAGGCCGAAAATGCAACCAATGCGTGGATTGTGGCGCGGTTGGCGATAGGCGTCGGTGTTCTCTTCCCACATAGAAGACCTGCCTGCTCCATCATCTGCTATACCATAAAAACGCGCATTTGGAAACGGCGTAAATTCATTTAACTATAAGTAAATTTATTTTTGACGTCAACAATCGTTGCTAATAGATCACGACTCTTATGCAGTGATTGTTAAACATTGTTAAAGGAACGTGACAGGTATATATGTGTATTAAGATTGCATGTTGCAGGTTCTTTCGGTTGATTTTATTGCTGTTACGATTGCCGTTTAGTGGCGTAACTTTTTATCGTGGTGAATTTGGCTTAGCTTAGAATAATAACAACAAAGGAAATAGGAATTCACTTTAAAAAGGAAATATATGTTAGTTATAAACGTGGAATTATTTGTTTATTCAGATTATTATTGCCTGATTACCCATTTGCTTTTTTTATTGTAATTAAACATATAACTGTAACAACAATGATTTATAATATGGAGATTAATTAAGTTATTATTTACAATAATAAACTTTTTATGACTAGTCAAGGGTGGTTTAGGGCTGTGTTCCGCATTGTGTGTACTGCGGCACAGTGGTATACCTTGGTTGTTAATAGGTGCGCCTTGGAAAAGAAGGTTGTCTTATTAACTTATGTCAAGTAATAATTAAGGGTAAGAAAAATATTAAATCGGTACACATAAATCTTCACGTGCATGCACGATCGACATGTCTTTGTTTCATTATTTTGGTACTTAATAAAAAATGTTGATTGAATTACATAAGATGTTTATTTATTTGTGGTTTACCTTTAAAAATTTAACTCTTCTTCGATGTACCTTGCACTGAAAATGTTTGTGGAACTGGCTTAGGGTCCTATTAGAAATCCTGAAATCATACGGTGTTATAGAGTAACAAGATTGGTGTTCTAGTGTGTTTGTAATTATAAATCGACTAATTACTGTATTACAGACGATATAAGCGCCAATAAAAGAAAAATATAAGATATGGCTAATGAATAAGAACCCACTACCCGAGAATAATATGTCAAGAATTTCTTAAGGTGTTTTTATTCTACATGGATGGCTATAAGCTTTGTATTTGCTACTGTGATAGGATTTTACTTGGAGGGTGTAAATCTAAGTTGAATAAATCAAAAAGTGACTACGTACTATCTACGTAGTCATGTTTTTTGTATAACAATATGAAAATACGATGAATAATTATTAAAAAGTTTATTGACCTTGTGACAACCCTACGGCAAAGTGCCACTGACCCTATTCGAACTGCGGAAATAACTGAATGTTAATAAGTTTCCGAAAATTTCTCGCTTTTAAGGTCCGACCCCGAACCTGAACTTTATCACGTATTCAGTCTCATTGTCTGCGTTGACTGTTGACACGGAATGTTAAATGTCAGTTTGACGTTTCTTTAAGGTTTTTTTTAACGAGTCAACGTCCAGTGTTTGTAGTTTATTATTATTTTTTTAATTCTATAGCGTACAACGGTGCAGTTAGGTCTCATGAACAACCACGCCACATTCCGCGCATTGGTTGTGTGGCCTGCCTTTTACGCCGCTTAAGCGGCACTTTTAAGGACCTCCGATGTCCTCACTCACTCGGTGAAACACAATACAAATACTGTTTCATGCTGGGTATTCTGTGAGCTCGCGGTATCACTTCGGCGGAGCCGGCCCAATTAGTGCGTCAGCATTTGCTCCAGCTTGGTTCTTCCATTTGCTACGTATCTGTCAGCTGTCTATGTATATATATATATTTTAATTAAAAATTATCGGGATAAGGAGACATGACTGATCCGTATCCCAATAAGGACACTTACCTGAAGTACCTTCTTTCTTGCGTGTGTTTGTAACGTTAATGCGTTTTATATGAATATAATATCTTTTTGTCCTGCTTCTTCATATAAACTGTGTTAAATTTCAAATTCATTTGTCAGCGCTAAATTTACACTTTCTATCTCGTACTAAGATGTTTATATCTTTAATTTTTTGTAATTTAATCTTAAAATCGCGCTGTAATAATACTCATTATATAATATAATTATATTTTTTAAAATTTGGTAATATAGTGGTTGAACTGCATCGATATTCGTATTTTATATATACATATATACAATAGTGAACCCGACATATATGATACTTATAAATTGGCCAATTTACGCAAAATCGTTAAAAAGTATAGTCTTTGTTTTTAAGTAGTTTTCGCGTCAGAGTAATACATCGATAGAGATGAGTAAGTGTAAAGTTATATCGTTAAAGCGGTGTCAAAAGCCGGAAACACAACTAAAGCGCGGGTTGTTACGCTGTTGTCCAAGGGCGGCGAGGATCTCTTGCCATTGAAGAGATCCGCCTCCTCCGTTGCCTGCTTTACAATTAAAAAAAAACTCCATCGAAACAAACAAACTTTATTATATTAGTGAGATTAGTTTCGTAACATTAAACATAATTACGGATAAAATTACCATATTTCATTAGGTTTTACGTTGCTTTATAGAGGCTTTCTTTGTCTTTAGATGGGAGCAGGCGGGAATGGTCCCGGCGGTCGACGCGCGTTGGAGCTCATATTGAGCGGAGGTCTCAAATCACTAGCCAGACCCCACAGACCTGTACGGCGCGCGGCTTCCAGAGACTCGGTGCTGTCACAGCCGCAACCATTGCTTGAAGGTAAACTTTGCGATTAAGTACAGCCTCGTAGCTTGATTGTTTTAAAAGTGTACCATGAAGCGAGAGGTATCGGAGTCGAATCCCGCTCCGGACAAGTATAATTTAATTTATAATTTATTCGGTCTCTACAAGGGTTTGATAGTGGCCGGGCGAGTGTCTTAATACTGTTGCACCCGTGGGAGAGGCATTCTAAAGCATATGCTGACGCACTAATTAAGCCGGCTCGTCCGAAGTGATACCACGGGCTCACAGAATACTCAGCGTGAAAGGGTAGTTGTACTTAAAACATTACTTCTACTCTACTGTGTTTCGCCAAGTGAGTGATGATATCGGAGGCCCTTAGAAATGCTGCTTAAGCGGCGTAAAAGGCCGTCAACACAACCAATGCGTGGACTGTGGCGCGGTTGTTCATGGATGGCGGTGTTCTCTTATCATATAGGATACCTGCTCCGTTAAAAATTACCTCAATAATATTAAGATTTGCAAATAGAACTTGATCGATATATTTGTGTTACCGTCGTTACAGCTTAACGTCGCCGAGTTCCAACGAACCGGTTTGTGTGACTTTTTGTAATGTATGTGTCTTTGTGCATTCGTATAATATTACGAACTGAAATGGCGCGAAGGATGTTAGGACTAAAATGCATACTGTAAAATTCATATACATATATTACATATATATTTTAAAATGAAAATTTACAGGCATATGAGCAGAAAGCTCACTTAGGTTAATTGGGCCACCGCCCATAGACACCCCCAGCCCCTGCTTGCCTTTTAGGGATAGATAGGCTCTATTTTTGAAGTCCTCAAGTCGTATCGGTTTGGAAATATCTCTGCAGGGAGCTGATATTAGAGTTGTGTGGCACAAAATCTCTTGAAAAACATGAAAATACTCAGCGTGAAATAGTAGTTGTGCTTGAAACGGTGCCTCTACTGTGTTTCGCTGAGTGAGTGAGAAAGGCCTTTAAATATGCCGCTTAAGTGGCGTAAAAAGCCAGCAACATAACCAATGTGCGGACTGTCGCGCGTTTATCCACGGGCGTCAATATTTTCTTACCATATAGGCGACCCAACTGCTCCTTTATCCACTATACTATAAAAAAAACTTAAATACAGTGTAAACTCCATGAAACGTTCCTCGATTTAGCGACAAACTCCCTAAAGCGTCGAAATCAATTGGCTTTAGTTGGTTTAGCTTGACTTCCATCCACCTTTTCTTCTCTCCATTAAACGACAACTCTTTATAACGCTATCAAATGCACAGTCCCTTCAGTGTCGTTATATAGAGTTTATACTGTAATTATGATAAAGTCCTTTAACATTGATGCATATTTATTCATGTCTATATGCTAACTTATTTCCTCTTAGTGTTATCAAGTTACACATGGATTTAATTACCATTTATCAACGCTGTCAAGTGGCATTAACCTTGCTTTCTTCCTGAGTGTAAAGTTACCATTCTCCAATAGAAATGACACTCACAAAACTGCATTATTACTTTTATTGATATTAGAATCAATATTTCCACTTTTATGCATTTTTATTGTATAGCGGACAATGGAGCAAATGGGCCTCCCATATGGTCGAGAGTCCGCGAATTGGTTGTGTTGCCGGCTTTTTACGTCGCTTGTGTATCTGATATCCTCACTCATTCAACGAAACACAGTACATGTAGTACTAGTACCGGCGTACTAGTTCGTCAGTATATATTTGAGAAAGGCTTGAGGTTAAAATTTTGTATTTTTCGAACTTCGATATTATGAATTAACATTGATTACTGCCTATTGAAGTTACGGCAAAAAATATATGGAATGTTATTGTTAATGTTAATGTTCAATTATGTAAGTTATGGAAGAAAGTAAACTTATATGCAATTACAATTAATCATCCTCCAGAAAATTATTGTGTTTAATATAATAATGTATTTATGTATCTCTTACTGTGATTGTATTTACATGTGTTATATGCTCAGGTTTTGTAAATGAATGAATGTGATAGAATTATGTTTGTACGCTACAGGGCTAAGAAAATGCTCGACGGTGCTGGCCCTCACGGACCGCGAGAAGGCCCCGGAACCCATCAGGGCCCATAACAGACTCCGGGCACCATCTGTTTGCTCCAGATGCTCATCGTTGCTGTCGCTGGCTGGTGCTGGTGGATCCAGGTTCGTTGTCTTATTATTGTATTGCGGAAAAGGCCGCGGCCTTGCTAAAGCAAGTAGTGTCCATGGGCGGCGGACTGCTTATACTAGGTGAGCCTCCTGCACGTTTGCTAGTTTCCATAAAAATACGAATCAGACGGGTCTCCCTGGTGATGACAATCGGTAATTTTGTAATTTTTTTAATAATAAATCTACAATAAAACGCTATAACAACACGACTTGGCGAACTTCAGTAACAGAGCGCACCTATTCCTAATAGGCCCGCAACGCATCCGCGGGTCTGCAAGGGCTGAGGGTGTTTTTGGTCGGAGGGACGCTTATTTTAGGTGGACCTCCTGCTAGTTTTCCACCGTTTTCGTATGAAAATATATTTCCTTACGTAAAAGGTTTACTTAATCTGAATTTAATTCAACCGTCAAGTTTCATGATTAGTTGACATTTCGAAATTCGTGCACGCCTCGCTCCTAGCACGGAACAAATCGTTTTATCGGGAAAATATTTTTGGGCCTACAAATACAAAGTCTGCGCCTTTTATTCAACATTGATAATGTTACTCTGTCCGAGGTTTCCTTTCTGTTATGTAAATATATCATTAAACATTAATATTAATACTGTTTCTTTACTAAAAATAATACCATTTCAATGTTATCAAGAATCGCTCAAGCGGCATTTTTAAGGGCTTTCGATATCCTCACTCAGCGAATCATCTGTTGTATGTTTTAAGCAAAACTACCATATCACACCGAGTATTCTGTGAGCCCGTGGTATCACTTCGGACGAGCCCAATTAGTGCGTCAGCATTTGTATTTTATATATTAGTATTTTCAGCCGATCATACTTTATAATAATTGTTATATGCAGATATTCCTTGGACGGAGCTGGCGGTGGTTTCGTTCCGGCTGATCCCATAAATTGCAAGCTCTGTTTGGAAGACGCCACCGCTGATAATGTCACTGTGATAGCAGGGTGTGGCTGCACATTCTGTACCAAGGTTAGTTTTATATTATTTACTAGTGTACTAAGAGGACTCACTCCTGCCCGTGACATTTTTTATATATTTTGGACATTTTATACCTCGCCTCTATGGATCTAGCTGCCTGAAATGGTATTTACAAACAAATACGAACTAGGGACCTTATAAAAAAAGTGTAGCTATCCCTATACGGCCGGGAAAACACCCGCGGCTCAGTAAGAGATGGTAGTGTCCATGGGCGGAGTATCGCTTATCCTACATGAACTCGTTTGTCCCCGTTTTCATAAAAATTAGACACAAAATTATAAATGAAAGCCTATGTTTTATTGTTATAAGAGTTATATTATTACAATGTTTCATTATAATATGTGCGGCATGACTTAAATATATGATATATAGTTTTAGTTTTATGTGTAGGAATACTATAAACTTATTCGTTTATTATATTCCCATATAAGAACTTGCAGGCTCTGACAGCAAGGCCGAGTTTGGGCCAGTCCTGGGTGACTGAGCTCTGGTTCTTCAATATAGATATAATGTTGTATTTCAAGCTTTTCCCAGTCTTGTTAGCCAGACTTGGCTCCTAGTTCACATTCGCTAGTGCAAGCCTAGCACACAAATTTGTACCATGCCTGGGCCGGTAATCATTTCCTACCTGGGTTTTTAACCATATTTTATGTTTAGTACTGACATAAAAACCTCACTGAAGTATAAGCTTTATTTCTTTATTAAACGCGAGACTACAATGAACTTATTTTCTTCTTTTACTTTAAGCTGACCTCAACTCTTCCTGTATTGTGTCCTTAACAATTCTTTCCGCTACTGTTCTTAAAAGTTCTTAGGCTAAAGGCTAAAAAGCTAGTTTTAACGGTCGATTATTTGTTAAACCATGGTTAACTTATGTCTTGAGAGCCTCGTAGCCTTATTGTTTTAAAACTGTACCAGGAAGCGAGAGGTATCGGGTTCGAATCCCGGTTCGACAATTATAATTCATTCGCTCTCTAGAAGGGCTTGGCAGTGGCCGGGCGAGTGTCTTAATACTGTCGCACTCGTGGGAGAGCCATGCTGAAGCATCTGCTGACGTAATTAGCATCGAAAAAATGCAGATTATGCAAAATAAATTCACCGATTTATTGTTTGTTTTATCTTCACGACTTTATTTTATGTGGTTGTGACACTCGACATTAACGAATATTTTACCATCCGTTGAATATGCTGCTGGCTTATTTTAAATAATTCCTTTATTGCGTACCCTATATACAGCATTCTAGGCATTCTTTATAGGCTGTTGGGGTAGGCGTATTTGCATTGTAAGTAGAAGAAAAAACGTTCGAACAATATTTCTTACGAACTCTGCCTTAACGACAAGAGATATATGATTGAGATGTAGAGAAAAGTTGTAGATTTTAATAATGCATTTAAGAATGTCCGTGACAGCATACTCTTTGTTTACCCCAAAAAGACGCGGCTGAGAGGAGAGAACCTGGTGGTTTTGTCATACAGGTTTCGAGCCTAGTACAGACTCCAGCTCTTTCAAAGGTCTCGACATATTTTAAGATATGTGTTATATTCATGAAATTTGTTTTTGTTTTAACACACGCACACACAGAATACTCAACGTGAAACGGTAGTTGTACTTGAAACGATGCTTCTACTGTGTTACGTTGAGTGTGTGACTATATTGGAGGTAGTGTCGCCCAAAGTCAGTCTTGGTGCAAGACTAAGACCACCTAATTTTAGCAAGACCAAGACTAACCGTGTTAGACTTCAGCAAGAATAAGGCTAAGCCTGCATGACTCTTGCTTCGTGAAGCAATTTTTTTTACAGTGATTTTTGAGTTTTCTCATTAAATCTTTAGATATTTATAAATCTGGTTGTTCTTTACTATGGCTATGCTAATTCAAGCTCAAACTGTTTTGATAAGTTTTTCTAAGATCTGAAGTAAAGTTTAATAAATAGAAATAGTCTAATAGGTAATTGCAAGATTTGCAAAACTCTTGCTGCAAGACTGGGAACGTAATACCAAGACCAATACCGGATGTATAGGCGCAAGACCAAGACTCGCTAAATCTTGCAACACTAATTGGTGGCCCTTAAAAATGCCGCTTATTCAGCGTGAAAAGTCGGCAATGCAACCAAATGCGCGAACTGTGGCGCGGTTGTCCATGGGCGGCGTTCTCTTTAACATATATGAGGCTCCGTTGTCCGAAATACCATAAAAAAATTCTCCTTTTTGAGAGAAAAGGCAATGACTTTATCTATCTAAATGACTTACATAATTCACATGGAGAAGCAACGTTTTGCCGGAACAAGTAGTATTATATCTCTCTACTAACGGCTGTGCTAGTGTTCCGTTTCTAATCTATTGCAATGTAGGTTTAATATATGCAAGATGAGGTACTTTTCTTAAGTAAAAGGGAGATTTGGCTCCGCGCTCTATCATTAAGGCGCAGGTAGGCGTTCCAGTTTTTCCCGACTTCCACGCGACGGAATCTGGGTCGTTGCTAAGTCTTGTGGTACTCTATGAAATTCTTTATTTATGTTACCTGCAACCATTATCAACAAAAATGATGAGATTTATATGCCTTTTATGTTATTAATTTTCAATGATTGTATTTAATTGTGAATAATTATATTTTTTAATATTTCCATACTTTATTTAGTTTA
>DWCF01001969.1:0-26550 GCA_018230265.1 Delias oraia | reverse complement strand
CTTTTAATCGACAAAAATCTAATAAAATAATATATGATGATATGAAATGGATGGACATCGACTTTCAAAAATCACTTCTTTGGCTTGATTTTGTGTAGGTTTAATTGATTTCAAAAATATTTTTTATACAGCAAGGTTTATTTAGGAAGATTAGTGTTACATATAAAAAAATTATACATTCGGTGGCAAACAACCAGGAGGCTCACCTAGGGCATGTGGTCCTCCGCCCATGGACACTTGCAAAGACTCAAACTCCCAGCCCTTGCAAAGCCGCCGGTGCGTAGTGACTTTTTATATGTTTTAACTTTCATCCAAAAATATTATGTAGAAACTTTTTTATTAGCTCTATTACGCTAACTTTACTCATGTTTCTGACAATGAATATCTGATAGGAGTATTTTTCAATGCTCTCGCAGACCCAACATTTTACTCGTGTTAAATTCATATTATCTTAAATTTTTATGAAATTATTGTACAAACTGGCCGCGGAGTATAAATGAGAACAGGAAGGAAATGGAATAATGTCAATTAAATAGAAATGAATGATTTATTGACTTCTTGCGAATCACGATTAATTGCAATCACCGCCAATTGGGCTACTCATTTATTATTTATAAAATCGTCATCATCATAAGTTTTTATCCTCAATTTTGCGAATACGCACTGTAAAGTAATATCATACGAACATACATTTAGTATGTTATATTGAATGGCTTGACAGTGGCCGGACGAGTGTCTTACCCGTAGGAGAGCCATGTTACACTAATGCACTAACTTGGGTGGCTCGGCTCAAGTGATACCACGGGCTCACAGAATACCAGCGTCAAACAGTACTTGTGCTGTGTTTCGATATCAGATAGTTCTGTGGTGAATGAATGTATTCACCACAGAACTATCATTCATTTACCACAGTTCAGTGAGTTTGGATATCAGAGACTCTTGAAATTATATTGCTTAAGTAAAAAACCTGAATCCAAATCGCGGATTATTTACCACGGTTGTCCATAGATGCTATATCACTACTGCTATAGACATGGTCTATAGCAGTGGTGATATCTTACCATAGAGTGGACCCACTTGCTCCGTTGCTTGCTATACAAAAAAAATTATATGCAATTGTTGACTTTAGTGCTGTCGTACCGGTAAAGTTTTTGAAAATCTTTAGTTATATGGTTCATAATATTATATAATTTCTATTATAACTTTAGCTTCGTCTTCAAGGATACGATCTTTATTTATGTGTTGCAGAAATTTTAATATTTCATGGTCTTGTTTATTTTATAAACTGGATTTTTGTCTTCCATGTTTCAGCATCATTACTTTTTCATTCGAGATATTTATTTTATATATTATATTATTTTCTAAGAAATAGTTTATTTAACGCAGCAACGAATTGTCTTTACCGTTACCAGCCTGTTTCGGCCGGCCAGTTTGCGCTCCTAGTTTTAGGTCACTCATGATATTCTGATGAGACGGCTGTTGGATTGAACGTATATGTTAGGATTTATTTTTTT
Organism: Delias oraia; assembly: GCA_018230265.1. Taxonomy (NCBI): domain Eukaryota; kingdom Metazoa; phylum Arthropoda; class Insecta; order Lepidoptera; family Pieridae; genus Delias; species Delias oraia. The sequence goes on along the minus strand of DWCF01001969.1, from coordinate 25,036 downwards.
AGTGTGTTTATATGACTTTAATTACTATCAACAGTTTGTATTGCTAAATCTAAAACTGCTCGACTGTTTTGATTGATCAGTACCCAGTTACGGGTTCAGTGGCACATTGTTTACGTAGCTAATCTTAATTGTGTATGAGAATTAACTACCATGCTCTAATTCGTTGCCTAGTTTGAACTTTTTACTTGTAATATATAAAAATCATCATATTTGTAACAAGTATAAAATTCTTATTCCGTTAATGTATCAACATTGTATAATCTCTTATCACAACGACCTTCCCTTGAAAAATGTGTAGCGATTTATAATTTTGCGACTGAATTTGACAGATGATTAATGCAGGTAATATTTCTCAATTTTCAATATATGTAAATATGAACATAAATTTGTTAACAAACTGTGTTATATATTACCTTCGTTCTCCTATAACGTTAGCTATATAAACATATTAGGAAACTATATGTATGGTTAAGTATTCTCAATAATAAATGTACAAAAGTCCGCAAGCCGCAACCCTGTTACTATGGGCCGTTCTTGCCAAAAAATCGAGTAACGGACGACCTGGATATGAAAACCTTAGCGATTCTCGACTCTAGTGCATTGTAATAAGCATATAGAACAACTGGTATAATATGTATGATATGAACTGTACATTCTGATAGAGTATAAATTTTCTGTTCGTAGGATGTTTCAAGTTGTTATTTAAATAGTTAGGTTGAGTGCACGCCTTCAATTTGTGTGTTCATTTAGGCAAAGTATGTAAAAGATAAAGAATTATTCTAATTTCCGCGGATTATTGAGACATTAATAAAAATTAAATTAAATAATACAGACTAATATAAATCCAATACCAATAATATAAAAAACATTGCAGTACCCGTTTTCTGGTATATGAAATGCTTTTACAATTTATTTTATAAGATATACTTATCTATCGTATAGAGTCTAAATTTAAAATAAAAAAGTTTATTGAAAAATTTCTAAGGGTAAACAAATCATATTTCCAAATTACGATCTCATCTGCTTTACCTTAGCTCGAATAATGGAGCAAAACTGTTGCGTACAATCAAAATAAGACTTCAATGGTATAGCATTAAGGTATAGTTTGAAAGGTGTACTCTAAAATCCTTCAATAAGTTTCTGACCTCGTTTCTGCCATGTTCATGGTTAAATTATTATCTTGGCGTTAATTAAACTTTATTTACCAGCAATTATAGTTCATTTTTCATCGTTCCTGAAAACTTATTTGTTAAGCAATGTGAATACTAATTTTAGATAATTTTTAGTGCATAATTAATACATACATCTGAAGGTTTCCGAAAATATATTGAAAGGAGGTAAATTGAATATAAAATTTAAAATTATAACGTACGTACGAGTTATAAACTGTAATATAATATGTAACGTAATATAGTATGTAAAAAAAGTATCGCGAATTTTGAGTTTCCACGGACTAGGTGTAATTGATTATTAATTTTTGTAGCGTTATGTTGGTACTCGTGTCCCTTACTTATGTTGACGAGGTCGGCCATTTTGAATGTTCATTAATTTTAAAATACAAGTTATGTTAGAAATCCTGAATAATCGTAAAGTTATTCAAATTTAGGTTGCTACTTTGACTATGTAATTTATTTGGTCCGGGCTCCGATTCTTGGGACCAAATGTATGCTTTGGCTAATAAGACCAAAAATTATGTATGTAACACACTCAATAGCGTTTACGTTCCAAGGCTCGAATCCTATTGTGGCTTATAAATGTGTCTTTAAACCAATATTTTATTTGCATCATTGTCCTCATTTTTTGAATAAGCGAACTGTATATAATTAAATTGGAAAGTAACTGTCTGCCACGTACGCACCTAGGATGTTCTCACCTACGCAGCTACCAATTAAAAAGTTAAATAACAAGCTAAAATTGCCTCATTTTCTGCGGGCTTTTCATTTTTTAAAATAAATTTGATTGTAGGTTTCTGATTTTTTCTCTCAAATCGCATTATTAAATACTTCCTCAATCATTCATAAGGAAGTAACGTTTACCTACTATCTTTATATTCAAGGTTTTGTAATAGCTGCTGTTAAGAAAAATTTATTATAATTAAATTATACTGAACGTGATTGGAAATCAAAATATATATTTAGCCTACATATATTCAGAATTATACACTTTCTATCTGAGAGCAAAAGTTACAAATAAAATAACACCAAATTATTGTAGAATTAACATACTACATGTTACTATAGTTCGTTAAACGTAGATAGCTAAGAATCTTTAAATTACATTTAAATACTTAATTAATACATTTAAAAACTTTTAGCTCTTATTAAGATATAAATGATAAAATTGTGTTCTTTTATGGTATAGCAGACAATGGTGCGGGTGGATTTCCTATATAGTAAGAGAACACACAGCCTCCCATGGTTAACCGCGCCACATTTCGCGCTTTGGTTGTGCTGTCGGCTTTTTACCCATATTGTACTTCAGATGTATTGTACAAATTATAACTAGTAATCTCATTTTCAGGCGGTCGACTGGTGGTCAGTTGGTGTTCTCACATACGAGCTACTAACTGGAGCCTCCCCCTTCACAGTGGAGGGGGAGAAAAACACCCAGCAGGAGATCACCAAACGAATAGTCAAATGTAGCTACCCAGTGCCCAATGACGTCAGTCCGGAGGTGCAAGATTTTATTAAGAAGTAAGTGAACGTTGCATGAAATGTTTAATTTCAATTTTTCACCATGTCGATTTAAGACGTTAAAAGACCTTTCCTTAATGTAGAACAAGTTCAAGACTCTCGGTTTTTTTTATCTTATTATTAGTGTCATTATATAGCCAGTGTCAATATAATGATATTTACATAAATAAAGTCAGAGAATCGAGCAAGAATATAAACGAAACTCCAAGAGCGATACATCTTATAATCATAAAACAATAGGTCCATAAAACCACCATAACCAAAGACAAACATATTGAGAGATCCTATCTATCTATTAGCTATAAACAAAATACATTTGATGCGACAAAAGGTAATCATATCAATATCAAAATGACACAATATTCACATTAATATTTGATTAGATTTGTAAAGCGTTTTGAAATTCTGAAGAATGTTAAATTTAAAAGATTATTTTAATTTTGAATTATCTCACGTACTTTAAATTTTACAGATTATTAGTGAAAGATCCGAGACGGCGTCTGGGCGGTGGCGAAGGGGACGCAGAAGAACTAAAAAGACACCCATTTTTTAAGGTAAAATTAATACGTTATATTCACAGAATGCTCAGCGTGAAACGATAATTCTACTGTATTTCGCAGAGTGAGGGAGGATATCGAAGGCCCTAAGAAGTGCCGCTTAAGCGTCGTAAAAAGCCGGCAACATAAGCCCAAGGAGGCGGTGTTCTCTTACCATATAGGAGACCCAACTGCTCCGTTGTCCGCTATAGAATAAGAAAAACATTAGCTATATATCTGTATAACATCTTGTGAGGTATAATGAAAGATAAAACGAAACCTTGTCCTTTTATGAGGTGTATATTTTATGTAAATTAATAAAATATATGAAATGTTCTTAAAAATATTCTTTATGAAATATTCTGCTCATTTCAGATAGGTGAGAATCGCTCAACATCTGTTTTTCATCCCCCTAAATGTTATTTTTGGTCCAACACAATTTTTTAGCATTAAAATACATACAACCCTTATTTTCTCCCTTATGTTAAGCTATGATTAAATATCGATGTTACTTAAATTTGGCATTACAACATTTTTCGGATTAATTATCGTATAGCGGACAAGGGAGCAGGTTTCCTTGAAGGTAAGAGAACACCGCTGCCCATGGATAACCGAGCCGCAACCACTGTGTTGAAAATCAGCATGAATCAGCTAGTTTTCTGTTAAATTTAATATATGCAAATGGTTATTTCAGAACTTAGACTGGGAGGCGGTGTCCCGACGCGAAGTTGCAGCGCCCTTCGTGCCGCAGCTTTCCGATGAAGCTGACACGAGTAACTTTGCGTGTGAGTTCACTCGCATGCGGCCCACGTATTCGCCTGCGCAGGCTCCCAAACACCACGACAAACTCTTTCTAGGTGAGTTTCACTCAATCAATATCTTTAGAATCGCATTGCAGTGTGGGTATGAAAATTTATGTTCAAAAGAGTATTGGAAACTGTAAAAAATAACGAAAAACTTTATCAATATTTGAAGTAAGGCATAATTTTCTTTTACAAGTTACGCGTCATAATTTGTAGGGTATAGTTACGTATCTATATCGAAACTTCTAATTATGTAAGAGAATTTTCTGTGAATAAGTTGAAACAATATGTTAAGGTTAAATTGTATGAAAAGCTTATTATAACATTTTTATCTAAATGCCAGATTTGCTGTTGCTGCAATAATACTCATATCAGAATTGTCACATCCTGTATTGTTGGTAGTAAAAATGGACACATCATAAGAAAACATATGTTCAGAAATTAATGTAAACATGTAGAATGTAGATGAATAAAGAATTTTTGAATTTGTAAGAATTTTACATGAAACTTTAGAATTTCTGGCTAGTTATGACAGAGAAAAGGGCTAAACTCAAATTAAAATCACTTAATTATTATATTCATATTTGGTATCCTTTATGGATGATTATATAAATATGGTTATATGGTATATTCATTACATTTTAAATCAGCTGTTTTGCGAGAATTAACAAATTAATAAATAGTATTGGTTTTTGGTTTGCAGGTTACTCCTACGTGGCTCCAAGTATTCTGTTCTCTGAGAACGTGATATCAGATCAGATATGGATGCAGGCGACTGGCACTAAACATGACAAACTTAAAGGATGGGTCGCGAAGGTTATTATTTAATATATTATATACATTTATATAGTAGACCTCTGTTTAACAAACAATCATTGCATTTTTTGTTAGTTTTATTTTATGGCAAATGTTTTCTGAATAGAGCATTGTTTAAAGTAAATACCAGACAACGGGTTAGGCTGATTATATGAGATCACCGCCGCCCATAGAAAACTGTTCCACAATCCATGCTTTGGTTGTGTTGCCGGCTTTGTACGCCGTTTAAGCGGTGTGACACGTTGGGTCACCTGTGACCTCACTCAATGAAACACAGTACAAGTTCAGTTTTACGCTGGCTTTTTGAATCCCTCGCATAAAATAAAGTTATATTATTTTTATAATATAGCTTACAACGGAACAGGAAGGTCTCCTAAATTGTAAGAGAATACCACCGTTCATAGACAACCACGCCATCGTCCGCCCATTGGTTGTATTGTGGGCTTTTTACACTCAACGAACAATTTAAGTACCGTTTCACGTTAAGTGTTCTGTGTATATTAACAGAGTTTAATATATTACAGGACTCACCCTTTTTTCAAAAATACGCTGTCGATTTGAGTACGCCGCTACTCGGTGATGGGTCGTATGCAGTTTGTAGGAAGTGTATACATCGTCAAACATCTAAGGAATACGCAGTGAAGGTATTTTTTTAAATCTTAGGTTACGTGTTCTAGCCTTAGATTAATAAAATATTTTACTAATAAACCCGGCAGATATAGGCCTACCTATATGCCACCTATAGTGGCAATTAATTTAACATTAAATTAATATTAAATTTAATTTAATACAATTTATACAATAGCATGATAAATTACAGGCGATATGTATGTTGTTCTGATGTATTTACTATATTATTGCAATTGAAATCTTCTATCGAATGAATAAGTGAAAAAAATTGCTTTTATTGTATGAGTAAGTTTTTTGGGGACATTGTGTGTACATACAAACATTCAAGCACACATAACAATTAAGGTGAATAACACAAGAAGTGTCTCCCAAATTTAAGTTTCTTTTGAATTTATATCATGAAATGTATAACTATATTTATATGTAATTTTTTCTTTTCAGATAATCTCAACTCAGAAGAAAGATGTTAAACAAGAGATAGAACTACTCAAAGCCTGTCAAGGCTCTCCCTACATTATAACGCTACATGAAGTTTTTCAAGATTCTGTAAGTTTTATTTTTTTTATAATACTGGGCCAAGTGGTCCTCCGCCCATGGACACACTTAGCATCTGCAAAGGCGCAGGTGCTTTGCCGGCCTTAAGTTTGTTTAATCTTAATATATATGACTAATTTTGTTATGGATTGTAATTTAAATAAAATACATCAATGTGTTGCTCTAAAAATAGATTAAATATTTATTTACAAGTTATATAAAATACAAATACATCGAAACAACTCGCCTAAAAATAAATAAACGATATTTAAAATTAATTATTAAATTTACAGTCCAATAATATTTTATTTATTTTAGTTATTTTATCACATTTTTAAAAATTTTTACGTTTACCAACCAGCTATAGTAAAAATATCAAAGAAATATATTTTCTTTACATATATGTATGTTTTATGCCATATTATTTGACGGACTTATACTATAGAAATGATTGTAATAAAATTATCTCTATCCAATAGAATATATGTAGGCGGTATGAATTTCACTTGGTCCTCTAGTATTAATATAATGTAAATAGCTTAATAAAGGACACGGAAGGATATACATTTTTAAATCAATTCCTTAAACTATCAATATATCAATCCTTTCTTGCCATGTCAGTATATGCCAACGCACCAACTGGGCCGCCTCGTCCGAAGTGAAATTATATATTTTGTGACAACGGGCTCACAAAATACTGAGCGTGAAGCGGTACATGTACTGTGTTTCGCAGAGTGAATAAGGATACCGGAGGCCCTAAAAAGCCGGCGGCGGTGTTCTCTTACCATAAAGGAGAACCACCTGGTCCGTTGTCCGCTATAGAATTAAAAAAAGATATCAATATAATGAATCCGAAAGTAGTTTTTCGAGTAAGATATACTATATATGTGGATATAAATGCTATGGTTATTGTTTTCTCTTACTTTTTAACACCTATTTTCTTTTTAAGTAGCCTTTTTATATTGCTGTCCTGTTTAAGCAATTTTTATAACCATTTTTTAAGAATTAATGATATTTTTAAATGTCACTCTATAGAAATTGCTTTTTTCAGGCGTTCACCTACATAGTAACAGAATTGGCAACCGGCGGTGAATTGGCCACACATCTGGGGTCCATTAGCGAAAAGATAGCGCGAAGGTTGCTCGCTCAACTGGCACTGGCTGTTAAGCATATGCACTCAAAGCGCGTGGTGCATAGGGATATTAAGCCAGAGGTAAGGCTGGGAGACGAATTTATTATGCATGGAGGTCCGAAAGGGAGGCCTATGTCCAGCAGTGGACTTGGATGGGCTGATGATGATGATGATGATATATAAAAATGTTGGTTTTCAGAATATATTATTAACAACGTCCCGACTCAGCGAGGCAAAGGTGAAAGTAGTGGACTTTGGTTTCGCGCGACGTTTACCCGAATGTGACGAACGACAGAGAATGATGACACCTTGCTTTAGGTATTTATTCAAATATTTGTATATTATCGTTAATCTTTAAGAGGAAAGAACAGGAGGCTATTCTGGGATAAGATGTCCATCGCCTTTAGATACCCTAGCAGGGCTCCGGGTGTGTTGCTAGCTTTTGAAAAAATAGCCAACTATTTTTTTGAAGGCCCCCAAATCGTATTAGTTTAAATACCTTAACTTACTTAGTCTTGAAACGAAAACTGAGATGATACAGCTGTAACTGCATTCTGCATCGATATACCATATTTCAAAGATAGAAAGAAATGTTTTGTTTAATTTATAAACAATGAATTGAATAAACTGAAAAGTTATTCACGGATTCTAGTTTGCATTGTTATAAATGACAAGATATCTTATAGATGAAACAATACTAGAAGATATAAGATAATACTTTAATAGAAAAATAATAATTGGCAGGGTATAAATTATTTCATATATAAAGCAGATATATGCTAAGATTAACTTATTTATTTCAGTTTGCCGTACGCTGCCCCTGAAGTGGTGTCGTGCGTGCGTGGCACCGGGACGGGCTATGGGCCGGAGTGTGACATGTGGAGTCTTGGAGTCATATTCGTTAGTTTTCATTTCATTACCCATATGATACACTAACTCATACATAACACTGACAACTGATTTTACGAAACCAACTTTTCAATGTTAAAATTCAACAATTTCTAAGACCATGTCCTATTTAGAACATAGAGAACAACAATATAAATTTTAAAAAAAAACTTGATGAAAGCCTACGTTTACAATTATTATTTTAGTGTTTAGATTAAAGATCAAAGTAACTAAACAACAAATAAATCGTCATTCAAGTCTAGTAATTTAATTTGTCGTTTGCTATTTTGGTTTATAAATGCGCTACTGCAAAAAAACTGTTTTCTCTATTTATCTCTTTTTGTATTATGTATCGAAAGTACGGGCTAGGCGTCTTCCTTGATTGAGATATTTCCGTCCATTAACAACCGTGCTACAATCTAGAAATTTAAGCACATGATCAGCGTCCACTGCTAGAAATAGGCGTCCCCCAACGACGCCCATTTATTGCGATCTTGAGCTATCTGGATCCAGCGGTTGCCCGCGACCTTTTTTATAATATCTTTCCATCGCGTGGCTGGTCGCCACTCGAGATCCTCTCTTCCTCATCGGTTGTCGGTTGGTCAAACGATGTGGCCAGCACATTGCCACTTCAATTTACTAATACGGCGGACAATGTCGGTTACTATGGTTTGTCTAGGTATTACCTCATTTCTGATTTTAACTCGCAGCGTGACCCTGAGCATTGCCCTTTCCATAGCTCGCTGGTTGACTCTGAGCTTCTCCAGGAGAAATCGTGCAATTTAAGAAAAATAAATAAATATTTTTTCATAATTGTTACAGTACTGCATGTTGTGCGGCAAAGCACCATTTGCACCCGTCTCCCGAAAGGAACCCGTCATTTCTCTGATGGACAGGATTCGAACCGGCACATTTTCTATGGAAGGTTAGTTGCATTTTATAGCTTAAGTTGAAGATGCAACTGTTTAATATTCATTGTAATATGTATTAACCAATGTAATAGTAACTCACAGAATACACAGCGTGTAGAGATACTTGTACTGTATTTCAATGAGTGAGTGAGGATATTGGAGGCCCTTAAAATGCCGATTTAGCGGCGTAAAATTTCGGCAACTCCGTTAATACGTGGACCGTTGTCAAGGGGCGGCGGTGTTCTCTTACGGAGGAGAACTATCTGTCCTGTTGTCCACTATTACATTATATAAAATTAATCTTGCGTTAATTTTTTAACCTTTCAACACAACTATTTTGTCTTAAACGATCTTAAAATATTTTATAGCTTCATTTTAAAGATCCGCAAGTAATAGTTTACTGATTTGTACTTTAACATTGATTTTTTTAAATATATAATGATGTTTGATAGTAAAATTATAACGTTTTAATCATAGGTGGCGTTTGGGACACAATAAGTGAATCAAGTTCACACACAGTGCGGGGTTTGTTGTGCGTGCGCGCTGAAGACCGTATGGATTGTAAAGATTTGTTGCAACTGTTGGAAGTCAATGTAAGGGATGAGGAGGTCGGCGCGTTTAAATTGGCTGTGAGTATTATTATATATATATCATTACATATATGTATATAGTATCATAATCATCAGCCTATCAGGTCTATTGCTGGACATAGGTCTCCCTCAAATACGCCCATCTATTGCCATCTTAAGCGATCTGGGTCTAGCGGTTACCCGCGACCTTCATGAGATCGTCTTTCCATCGCGTGGCGGAACATACCACTCTGTTTTCCGGTACGCGGTCTCCACTTGAAAATTTTTCTTCCCCATCGGTTGTCGGTTCGTCGAGCCATGTGGGCAGCCCATTGCCACTTCAACTTACTAATATGGCGGGCAATGTGGGTTACTTTGGTCCGGCTGCGGATAACCTCATTTCTGATTTTATCTCGCAGCGAGACTTCGACCATTGACCTCTCCATAGCTCCCTGAATGACTGAGCTTCTATAATATAGTATCATCTAATAATTACAAAGTAAAAGCAACTACATACGTTGAGATTTTACGTCCATAACTGATCAGAAAATTTTAACTATAAAGGCGTAGTAGCTTACATAGCAGTGGTTCCCAAACTCTTTTTTCATCGATTTTGTTTCATAGACCACTTTCAAAATTTTGCTGTATCAGGTGTATACGTTGCTATCATTTTCTAGTTTTTGAAAATTTTTATAAAGGAATAGTTCTTCAAGATTAGTTTCAATGACCAATTAACAGTTTTCAAAAAAGAAGGTTAGAATTAATTGCTTCAAATTGTTAATTATTTGATAACAAATAAAACTATACAAATTTTCAACTGGCGCAGAAACGACAACCTTCGACGCATACTGAATATATGTATGGAATAAGCAAATTTTTTCAAGTTACTGTCGCTGGGTTTTAATAAATATTATTTACCGATGTCCATTAATAGAAGTCAAGCATATTTAGTTCTTCACTACCGAAACTAAAAATTAATCATTATAGACCCTATTGTTGTCACCCACCCTGGGGTTCTACTTGGGCGACATTGGGAATGACTGTTCTATAGTCTCGGGAAAGCTAGAATTAGGTGACGCGTCAAGAAGAAGACGAAATACTGGTTCCGTTACATACATACATACGTGAACATAGTAATGCAATTTCTTTTATTAAAATAATGCAACTTTTTAAAAACAAATCAAATAATTAATTATAGTATTTGCGTACCTTATATATTTATGTATAAAAATTTCTCTGTTTGCATGTTACAGGATATGACCAAGGCAGATCTCTACCAAAGACGAAACAAAAACAAACAAAGAAAATCAAGCTCCTCCGAACCTAGCATTTCCGATATGCTACAGTCAGAAGAAGCAAGGGAAAATACGCTACTAGAAACTATTACTAACTTAAAGAACAGAATGAATAAAAACTCAATAGACAATGATGTAGAGCTCATAAGGGCTAACACCCAGGATACTCCGGTCAATGAATCTACAGAACCAAGCTTTGACGATTCTGATGACGTACCGTCCGTGAAACCTGTAGAAAAAACATATGCCAAGTCACGATCGAAGTTAGATGACTACATATACATAGAGAGTAGCCAAGGTCTAGATGGAACAGAGGTTGCGTTCCCGAAAGCAACTCGCAGACAAATATCACAATCGCCTGTGCCGAGAAAGCGTAGAAAAGTTGAAACTCCCAAAAAGGAACGAATGTCGTTGCGTAGTCACAATAAATCACCAGAGAAACGTGGTAGAGGACGACCTAGAAAAGTACTAGATGAAAAGCCTAGAAGCACTAAGGAGTCTATTGAAAACGATAAAGTGAAGGTTACCAGAAAGAGACGGTTTGAGGAAGTAACTAAACCGGTGCTCAGGGAAAAGGGGCAGAATGGTCGTCAGAGTAAGAACAGTGGAGATGAAACTAGAAAAATTATTAAAGCTAAGAGAAATGCGCCCAAAATAGATGAAGGTAACGTACGAATGACTAGATCAAGACTTAGAAGGCTAGCAGTCAGTCTTTCCCTGTCTGAAGTCAAAAGCGTTCTACCCAACCTTTCAATAGAGTCCGACCAACGGATGGACTCGGTAGACAGTTGTACAAAAAACACCAAAACAACCAAAGGAAAGAGAAATAACACAAAAAAGAGCAACGATAAAGCAGGTAAAGGCAACGCGAAAAATGTTAAAATCAACGTGACAAGTGGAAAAAATAGTAAAATCAAAAACAGTAATCGTAAGCGCACGCGTGCGACCCGCAGGTGAAAATTTTCGTTCCTACCCTAATACAAATTCGTATTTCATCGTTTGACAGACTGTTTACGATTCGTGTAGAGCGTTCAAAAAATTCCAAAAAAAAAATCTTAAAAACAGTAACGCCGATGGACGCTTGCTCATATTATCTAGTTTAAATATTATTTATTTAAAACATTTTAAGTTATTGTAACTTTGTGTATCGTAAAATGTTTTTTAAATTTTTATTTAATGTTACTATTAATTTAAGATACCTTAATACCATTAGATTTAATACATTGTTGATTTCTATATGGATTAGATAATTACTATTCATAAAATTAATTATACTTGAATGAACTAGATGAATTTGATGTGTGACTGCGCATTTCACATAATCGTTAAATTGGTTATTTTATTTATATCCATGTCTGCGCAACATAGGGTAAAATAGACAAGCGCTGGCTACATTAGGACCCGATTCACTCGGTTCTCTCGGGTGTGACCAAAACTTTGTATTATTCTCTTTATTCTACTGCAATTTTCTAGTATATATTTTTAATAAATATTTTCGGTTCAGCAATTGAATATTTTACCCTGCCATATTCATTGGAAGAATATGTTTTTTTTTGTAATATTAGTCCGTAATATAGTTGCTTTGTGGGATGAAAGCATTTGGTAACAAGGGCTTAATGTTATTTAAAAACATTTACCAGATCTCTGAATAATCGTTGTATTTGTATATATTAGTTTGACATAATATCTTGTATTAAAAGATTACATTAAAATATGTATCTTGGGGTTTTCTTGAAAAATTGGGAATTACGTTAGTTTGTTCGAATTAACAGTTTTTTTTCAATCCTTAACAATAATTGTTTTTTTATAAATAGATAATTTTTTAAGAAAACCGTGCCTATTTTATAACTTCCATAAATATATATTTTGTGGTGTGAGAGTGCCAAAGTATGCTGAAATTGTTTTAATTCTAGCAAATAGGCGGTTTGTATAAAATCACTTATAATTATCATAAAAATTCACATGTTTCAATTTTCTTAGATCAATTTTGTTTGTTTTAAGTGCTTTAACCAAAAACGTTCGTTTTCATTGTAAATACGTTTGAAATAGTACAAAAGGCAACGTAATATTATCAAAAATAGTTATTGTTTATATATTAATTTCTTCAAAATTGAGAGGCATATCATTGATTTCGCATATGGTTCATAAAACGTATTAAATGTGTTCAGAGCTTATTTAAAATTTGTGATCCAAATGAATTCTGATTTAATATTTAAATTTGATAGTTTTATCGTTTGCTGTCAAATTATCGCCAGTTAATAAAGATCTATAAGTTCATCCTATTTTTCCCCATATTTAATGTTTTTGCAGCGAGCGATAAACCTGTTGTGGAATGTTAAACGCCATTTAGAGTTTAGAAATGTATTATCTACTACATATTGAAAGTTAAAAAATTTATCAATATCTATTCATTAATATTTAAAGAGCTTGTCTTTGTTGGAGGACATCTTTCTGCTTTTATATAACATTTCGTAATTTTTTGAACGCATTTCCCTTAGTTATTTCATGTGTGAAATTGAAAATGAATCGTGTTTTAACGTACCAAATTATTAACAAATATTATTTGGGAAATTTTAAATTTCCAAACGCTTGATATGAAATAAGCTGTCATTTGAAGTGCACTTAAATGGATTGAACCAAAAAAAGATTATATAATTTTATAAAGTGTTAGTGGTTATTGAAGAGTCGGCGATTTAAATATGTGCCGGCTGAAGATATTGGATTGTAATAAATATACCATTTTAACAATTATTTACTGTTTAATTTTCATTCATCCTTTCCTTTTACATTTTCCTTTCATTTTAAATATTGGAATAGTATAGGATTGGTTATAAACAAATTAAGAGTTCTCATACATAAACATCTATTACAATCTGAAATTAAAATGGATAAAAAATTAATATATGCCGAATTTGCCAACACGTTTAACGTTGTAATATCAAAATGACGTAATAAAGATTAGACTTATCTCACAAGTCAAGCTTAAACCATCAGTATCAAATAAAGCCTTTGGTGGGGCTGATTCAAATAATATTAATAAAATATATTTTATTCAGGCCCTATATACATAAAAACGCACTTAAAGATCTGTTTCCTTCAATAGCGCGAATTTTCGATGAGAAATGACGTATTAGGGATTCTTTAATATGGGTCCGTTTAGAAACAGAAACCGATCATTTTAAGCCGTAGTGTTATTGTGAACTAGATGGAAAAAAAAGGAAAATTAATATTTTTATTTCTATATTTTATTCTGTATATTTACCTATATTAAAATAGATATTTATTTACACATTCAAAAATATTAATATATATTATAGTAAGAGTTAAACTCTGTGGTTTTTAAAAAGTAATTGTCATTCATGTATACTTGACATTATCATTGTCGTTTGGCCTAATAGCAATTACCATAAGGAATACGTCAATGCGACGAGTGGGGTGATGTCAAGTTTATGTTATAAAAATTATAACTTGTCGACGTTTTTGTGAAAGAATTTGTCAATAATGAGATGAAAGTGTAAATAAATGTTTCATTAGTGTTTTCTAGTGATAATGGCGCACAGTGGTGGTGTTTTGAGTTCAGATATATCAAGGAGAAATCCACAAGATGAATACGAATTAGTGCAAAGGATTGGTTCGGGAACCTATGGCGATGTCTACAAGGTAAAGGGGTTTCAAATTTTATTTTTTCTTGTTAGTGTCGCGTATTTAAAGCTTCACTTTAGATATGGGCATGATTCACAACTTTCATTATAAATTAACGGGGCTTATAAATTTATGCAAACATTATTAATTTGCGACTAAAACATTGGATGTATGAAAATTGCAGGTATCGTAGAAAAATAATATATATAAAACACACAAATATTGTCCTTGAAAGCATACAGTGAATTAAAATAAAAACATCTATGATTATTTATATTTCTTCATTAGCTACATTTCAATGTTTTAAATTTTACAACCATGAATTAAATAACATTTAAGAGATGTTATTCTATATTTTAGTTTGGAACACAGTTTTATGCTCTTTTAAAAAAAGAGTACAACATACATTGTTCCTAGCATATTACAAAACCAATTGTATTTCTTGTAACAATAATGGTGTACAATAGATTTTTTAAATAGTTTAACTTGCTTTTATTTATGCAACAAAGTAAATTAGGCCTACTATTATCTGTGTTCTAAATACATCTATCATGGCACATCCTTGTTACAATAAGTAGTTGAATGTTACAGGGTTATAAATTGTTGTGTGATCCCTTTTATTATTTTCTGAAATATACTCTTATAATGTAATTACATAAATATCAGTTGTTGTATATTTTGCAAAAACATGTGCAGCACTCTCTTTAAAAAATTAAGTCCCTTAGTCTGTAATCTGTAACTTATTGTCTATAATTTTTCTGCGATAGAAAATTGTGAATGGTGGTTTATGGCTGGACACAGTTACTCAGCTCTATGTACAGCTCTTTATATTACATAATAATATCCAAGGCTAGAGCCTTTTTAATTAAGTCGAGAACAAAGTTAATTAAAAAGCGCCGTCTGCTTTTTTTTTTAAATTATGATATATATATATGTGAATTATTTTGAATAGCAAAAATTTTGCACAAAATGATATCACAGGCTCAGATAACATCAGAATGAGACAGTATTTGCACCGTGTTTCATTGAGTGACTGAGGATATTGGAGGCTGGCGAAGTACAGCTCAAGCGCCAGCAGTGATATCTTACAAACACAGAGAATACTTATCGGCTCTTGTATCTTGTTTTGTTATACAATAAAAAAAAGAATATAACACCACAGTCTATCTGACCTTTTTTATTACAACTCAGTGGAGGTGTTCAGTAGAGCATTAAGTTATGATTCACAACTATTGAGTCATGCTGTCTACTGTTTGTGTTTATAATCACAGTCTCCATTTGCGCTAGATTTTAGACTGTTTACAAATTGAATTGTCTTATTAAATGAAAAAAACAATTATTAGTACACATAAGATTATCTAACAATAATAATAATAATTGACCTGCTATTGATTGCAGTCCTTTAAATAAATTGAATGATTGAAGATCATATGATAGGATTTTAGTGGAATTGGTTTCTAATGCTTTAATTCTAATATTAATATGCGGTAACTAATTCAGATATAAGGCTAATTCATATATGGGTACTGTGTAGGGACCGCAATAAAAACCTCCATCGCTGGAAAAGAAGCCGAGGAGGAGTCATTCGCGTCCAATCTCACATCGGTGAGTCACCGATTGGCCTCCCTCCCGCGACGTCCAAACCGAGGTTTGAGTGTCATGGAAGACTCCATTGCCCTAGTCTCTGCAAAAAATTTAAATTCTCGGCCAAACAGAGAGGAGTAATTCCTCAAAAAAAGCTGTATCATAATTTATTTTTAATAATATTTAGATCTGATGACAAGTATATACCAACTTCACATAGATTCTAGTTTTAACTGGGGTGATTCATCAATATTTTGTGTAAATTAAAAGATCAATTAGTTGTAGTTGAACATATAGTATAAGAATCAGCGTATTTAACACCAATTCAATAAATATAAACAGATAAATAGTTTATTTTGCAGTATATAGACATTCACAGTTTAAAATAACAGAAGACAACTATAGACTGCGTGTTATATACACACAACAAAGTCATTCATAATTTTTCACATAACAATCTATATTAATACAGACCAATTCTTGCTTTATTGAAAGACATTAAATGCGTCATAATAATGTGTAATCGATCAATTGAAGTTTTGTTTCACCGTGGGAGAATACAAGGTAGGAAGTTGTCATAAAAGCTATTTCACAGTTTGTCATATTCAACAATGAACAACATTTAAAACAAATCTTTACTCTTATAATAAACGTTCGCTATTAACTTATTTTAAAATAAATGTATTTTGAGATTGTTATTACGAAAACCGGACATTATGCATTTAAAAATGTATAAAAATGTACTTAATTTAAAAAGTGCTAAAAGCTGGATTAGTAAAATTAAATTGGTTTTTAAAATAATTTATTGATATTTAAGAATAACATATAGTGTATAAATATTTCGTATTATCAGTAACTATTCCGTCAATTACTGTGAACCGCGAGACATTGTTTCTCAATATTCTGGACACTCAAAAATGGAAACAGTTCTGCTGTTACTTCTGTTGCCACATTTGTATATATATCTATCACTTTATAGGAATCATTATTTTTATCAGTAAAATCATTGATACCTTCCAAACTTAGAATTTTACGCTTTACTAGTGGTTTTATATAAAAAATAACGATTCAAGTTACATCTTATTTAACCTCGTAACGAAAAAGTTGTAAATCAACAATTAAGAAAGATTATAAATCGTATCGATCAATTAAAATAGCTGCACGGACCGGTGGGACATGCTATCGCCGGTCATCGAACCTGCGTACCTTAACAACTAGACCTACGTGCAAAGTGTATTTTGTTTAAAGTAGTTTCTTCAACATGTATCGGCCGTGAAACAAATATTTTAAATTTATAAAAAAATAATTCTTAAAGTATAATCTTAAGTCAAATATGTACCTAAATTATTATTTATATGTATTCACAAATCACATTGAAATGTTTTTTTTTAGTACCTTATAGTTTGAGTATCTTATATTTAACAAATAACATCTGTATGTATTAAAATTTGAAACGCTGTCTGCCTGCGATCAAACTTATAATAGAGCAGTTTTTATAAGTATGGGAGTTGGTGCACAATCACCTAAAAGGAAGTGGTTAGACTTAGACGTGCTTAGACTTTTAGTTGAATTAATAAGGTTCTACTGCTATTTTGGCAATCCATAATATTACCAAAATTTTTCTTTGTGACACGAAGAATAACCTTATTCTACGATGACAGTAGATAAGTGTAAATATGATCAATTTATCAAATACTAGCTTACACCGCCAAACATTGTTTTACCTAAGTGCTTTTAATTATTTTTTACCAAATGGAACACTGTTACGTAACTATGTCAGTTAGATAGGATGCTGTCGCCATATTTTTTGGAAATAATTAGTTATTTATTTTGCAGTGGTTGCATATTACGTCATTATATAATCAATAGTAGACGGAGCACACGCGATGTAAGAAATTTTTCAGGACATTTCTTATACCTCGGGTTATATTATAGGCATTTAAGTAAGTAATCTTTAAAAAATTATAATATGGCCCATGTTCACGAGAGATAGTGCAGCTTCCCAACGGTGAAAGAATTTTTCAATTGCGTTTAGTTTCGGAGCTTATTAAATTCAAACAAACAAACGAACAAATATTGCCTCTTTTTTATGGTATAGCGGACAACGGACCAGGAGTGTCTCTATATGGTAAGAGAACATCGCCGCCCATCACCAACCACGCCACAGTTCGTGCATTGGTTGTGTTGCCGGCTTTTAACGCCTCTGTAGCACCATTTTTAATGGCCTCTGATATCCTCACTCACTCAGCATAACAGAAGTACCGTTTCAGATACAACTACCATTTCACGCTTAGTATTCTGTGAGCCCGTGGTATCGCTTCGGACGAACCGGCTCAATTTACACGTCAGCTTGACTCTCCCACGGGTGATATTACTTATAATTATAATAATAATATGATATTTCGATAGAGCTATGATGGTAATCTCTCTTCATTATAAAATAAGGAAACACATATCCTTAGACCTTCTCTCTTTAAGAGAAATATGACCGTTAGCTTTCCTCCCTTGGCAACAGAATATCCTACCCGAGTCCTTGTATATAATATGTTCATAATAAATAACAAATGCGTAACAGACGTGTCCCGCATGGCGAGTGTTTTGTTCTCATTGTTAAATTCCAGTATTACGTCAATGTGTTTTTTATTTAACACGATAGCAATAATAATGACATTAGTTTATTGTTACGGGTATCAAGGTATGTTTTTTGCTTTTAGTTATTACAAGGCATGTCATAACTCTTATGTAATTCAAATTTATGTAATATACGGTAGAACACCTATAAGTGGAACATGAAGGGAGATGTTAAAAAGTTCGAGCAATAGTTCTCGACATAAAGGTGGTGAGATTAATTCTTCCAAATTTTCAGCTAGAGAAGTAAAAGTAAAAAGTAATAAAAGTGGGCAATGCTGAAGCATATGCTGACGCTTTAATTGGGTCGGCTAGTCCGAAGTGATACCACGGACTCACAGAATATTCAGCGTTAAACGGTAGATGTACTTGAAACGGTATTTCTGCTTTGTTTCGCTGAGTAAGTGAGGATTCTATCCCGGGATCCCTTTTCGGGTTGTATCTATTCCGGTCATATCTTAGTCCTCAATTTTTCGGAATAAAATTTTATTAATCCTGGGATTTTTGGCAATATGAAACACATAGAAATAGTCTCCTTCAATTGTGAGAGCGAATTCATTAATAATGAAGTATTACTACATATCTCCATGATAACTCTGCATTGGCCGGTCCGAGGGTAGCTTAGGGTTCTTAATTGGATTTATAGATGGTGGCATAATATAGAACAACTCCAGCCGGGTTCACTAGTACTATGTAAGGCATAAATTAATTGCTAATATATTCTTATAAAGGTATTATACGACCTTTTTAAGGTCGCCGGAAGACGCTAGATGCAGTTCGCCTCCGACAGGTATCCGTTGAAGTCCAAAAGGGAGGCCTATGTCCAGCAGTGGACGTTTACGGCTGAAATGATGATATTATGTAAAGCTATACGGCATCATAACGCACGTTCTTTGAAATAATTCTCAATTAGCAATAAAATTAGATTATTTCCTATTTATTAAGCTTGATATTGAAATTGGTCATTTATGTCGATTCCCGGTTGCGTCTGTTAAATTTAGGTATAACGTGTCTTTATTTAAAGTGTCTTCATATGGATTATAGCGTAGGCAATCAGGTTTCTGGTAATCACGACTCAGTTCGATGTTCAAGCAAGGTCGAGAAAGCCGACGCGGCGTAGGAATTTGGTTTAAGGCCTAATAAATAACTCTTTTTATATCCGAATATAACAATGGAGGGTAATGTTTATAGTGTATCCGTTTTTCGGGTTTATGAGGCCCATGAAGTGCTGAAGGCTTAGGGCTTATATTTGGATCCGGTAGATTTCGTACCGGGCAGGCCGACGTCTGCCGAGTATCCATATCTTTTTATTTGATATAAATCTAGGCCCCCCGATAGGCTAAGTACAGTGAGCGAGTGATTCTGATAGTTGATAAAAATTCATACCGTATTCACAAATTATTTAATGAATGAACAAATTTTTCCTACCCATATATACACTGCGTGCGAAAATTTTCATCGGCATTGCAATTGTATATTAATTCCTACATTAATTACACTGGTATTCAATGTTCACCTGGAGAATATTTAGACTACGAAATATTTTTAATTGACCGATCAGAAACATTAGATTAGTTACTTCATGCCAATCGATCTTTTATTTTAATTTTTAATTGAAAAAATCCTCATTTTAATAAAGCTTTTCTTTTGCTAAAAGTTTTTGATTCTGAATAAGTTAGTGTGTATAGTCTATGCCCTTGCAATATTCATATTAAGAGTCATCGAGTCTGTTGACGCAGCGCAGTCTGTAGGGTGTAATGCCACTTCAGACGGCTGACGGGAACGTTGATATTAATACTAATGATGTCATACAACGAGAGGTGGTTGTACATACAACAGAACAGATTCTGTTCCTCCACTGATATGCATTAAATAAAATTGATCGTTATGTTAAAACATCAGAAAAAGTATTTTTAGAAGTACTTATGTGGGAGCTTGTATTATATAAAAATACCAATGTCTTACTCTCTTAACCGTTTATCAGCCGTCCTAGCCATTTTGCAAGAAATCTTTCAAGAAACAGCCACCTTAAAAAGGTTTTGTGCGTAATATGTCTGAATATAAATATTATTCCAACTGCATGGTTTAAAATCTATAAAGCTTCTGCTATCAATTCGTACGCGTTAAGGGTAACGTCGCGACATTTTGACGCGCCCATTGCGGCGATGTCAATAGAATTCGAAAGAAATATGTCGTTATGGGTTGTAATGACAATATGAGACGATACTTAATAAGTTTACACGCTGAATTGTATATTTCATTGGTAAATAATAATTTTACAAATACTACGTAAGAATTTCGAAATATGATAGCGTCGGTTATGCTTTCACTGTTTCAGCTGAAATACAATCTAAATACATAAATTTTATACAAATAATGAGAACTTTTTCTACCTCTATAATTTTATGTACGAAATGATGCTGAAACTAACGCCGATGAATATTTACTGTGCAGACGTAGTTACAGTTTTGGTCGAGAATGTTTGAGTCTGTCTGTCTGCGTTAAATGTTTGTTTGAAAAAGTTTATATGAGCTGTTATTTAGTTTAACGGAACTAGGTATATATCGGAGGCCTTTTAAAATGCCGCTTAGGTGGTGTAAAAATCCGGCAACACAACCAATTTGTGAACTGTGCCGCGGTTGTCCATGAGCGGCGATGTTCTCTTACCATATAGTAGACCTACCTGTTTCGTTGTCCGCTATATCATAATTAATAAGATTATTATTATATAGTAAATCTATCGGGAATATCAATGCTTAGTTGTTGGTGGAATGGTGCTTG
Source organism: Delias oraia (assembly GCA_018230265.1). Lineage (NCBI taxonomy): Eukaryota > Metazoa > Arthropoda > Insecta > Lepidoptera > Pieridae > Delias > Delias oraia. Next base: position 3,594 of record DWCF01001969.1, on the reverse strand, counting down.
ATATTAATTACTTACGAGAAATAGGACGAATCTTCCGGTAGTGCATCTAGCAGGGTTGTTGGCTTGTGTTAAACAATTGTCATTGTATTAATCCCCCGGCAGTCGGGGAGCCTGACTCAGCGAGTTCAATGCCTTCCATTTACTAATAGGAGAGGGTACTACATAGACTTGCGTCCAAAAACTATCGAATCACGTATCACTTATTAAAATCGGTCGAATCTCTAATAGAGCTACGGACGGATCTGTAAATTAATTTCTCTGATTTGACTCTCGTAGCGTAATGGTTTTAAAAGTGTACCATGAAGCGAGAGGTATCGGCTTAGAATCCCGGTCCGGACAATATAAGAGGGGAAGAGAGGGTCTCTGGAAGGTTTTGAAAGTGGCTGGGCGAGTGTTTCAATACTGTCCTACCCATGGGAGAGCCATGCTGTAGCATATGCTGACGCACTAATTGGACCAGTTCGTCCGAAGTTATACCACAAGCTCACAGAATACTCAGTGTGAAACGGTACTTTGACTGTGTTTCACAGAGCGAGTGAGGATATCGTTTCCCATAAACATGCCGCTTAAATGTCGGCATACAACCAATGGGCGGCGACGTTCTCTTACCAGATAGGAGACCCAGCTGCTCCTTTTTCCGCTAATATATAATTTTTTTTTTAACATAACTCTTCATAGGATACGAGTAAAATAGAAGGTTATATGCAGTTACATAATTATCTGTCGCCGACGTACCTATTACTTATACCTTCATGTCATTATTGCTTCCTGGAAGTATATATGAATGCAATGATATAACCTTAAAATCATTTTTATAACACTTTTGGCTCAAGAAAATCAATTTTTCCACAGAATAAATTCAAAATCTCCACTACAGTTATAATTTGACGCTGTCTGAGATACAAAATATCTAAAAGTTTAAAAATAGTAATGTATCACCACAGATAATGACAAAAATTAATTGTGAATTGTACATTTATTCATATAAATCCTTTTATTAATTCTATAGCGGACAACGGAGCAGGCATAAGGTAAGAGAAAACGCCGCCCATGAACAACCACGTGACAGTCCGCATTGGTTGTGTTGCCGGCTTTTAAGCGGCACTTTTAAGGACCTCCGATGTCCTCACTCGCTCTGCGAAACACAGTACAAATACCGTTTCACGCCGAGTATCCTGTGAGCCCGTGGTTTAGTAAAATAAAACTAATAGATCAGCAAGTTTTAAATAAAGTATTGTAAATATAGCGACAGACGACATCTGATTAAACAAGATTTGGGAGTAATATACGTAATATTAAACTCAAATTTGACGATTTCTATTATAATAAATTCTATTATATAAAATGCCGTGTCGTGGTGTTGGTTACAAAATTGACAGATTCTTCTGATGTTTTGTGTAATTCGATAGGTACTTGAGAATAGGACGTCTTCATACCCATAACGCATTAAAAAAATACATTTTTCACCGAAGGAACACGAATAAAATTTATTTTTTTATCATATAGACAACGGAGCAGGTGTGTCTCCTATATAATAAGAGAACACCGCCGTCCTTGGACAACCGCGCCACACTCCGCGTATCGGTTGTGTTGCCGTCTTTTTAACGTAATTTAAGCGGTGTTTTTAAAGGCCTCCGATATCTTCATTCACTCAGCGAAACAAGAGTACAAGTACCGTTTCACGCTGCGTATTCAGTTGGCCCTTGGTATCACTTCGTACAAGCCGTCCCAATTAGTGCGTCAGCATGGCTCTCTCGCGGGTGACAATTATAACAGCACCATAGTACATTTGTTTCAAAATCTATTCGGTTGAATTTAAGTTCATCGAGGTTTTTCTATTTTAACATTGCAGGACCTAGTTAGTACTTACTAAGCCCTTCGTGTATTTCAAATTAAGCCATTTAACTAAAATAACTGTATTAATCAAAAGCCGTCTGCTGAAACGAATATTTACACCCACAAACAATTTTGTACCTAATTACGGTCACACAAAGTCTATTTTAGTATGAAATTGAATTCGCGTGTTTAATGAGTTAGTGTAAATGGGTTAAGTGAAATTCGTGCGAGCAATTTTGTAGCGATTTTGATAAAAATTTCATGATTACAATGTAGAAGGCAGGTTCTTGTAATTTTAATGTAAATATTTTCCTATTTTCTATGTACTCACTCGATGACAATACACATAATTAACTGTCAGGAACGTATGGTAACACACTGAAAAGTTAATCTCAAAGAAAAGTATTTCAGCAATAAATTAAAAATATTCAATGTGAAATTGTACTGCTAAATTCTTGGCGGTCACCGTTGCTTACCATACAATTACCTTCAAATCAAAAACTAAATAAATAATTCATTATAAATTAAAACGATAATATCAGAGTTAGATGAAAAACTATACGCGAACAAAAAGTTATTTTATTATTATATATTTAGTTTTATATATAGACTTCCACTGTATTCTTTTTAAGATTCCGAATCGAGAAATATTGTAGAAGTGATCACTCTTAAATGTCTGAAACTTTTAAATGTATCTGTTATTAATACTTTACAATTTTAACTGGTTTTCAATATATAAAGAACTTTTGTGATAAATGCATTGCGAGAGACACGCAGTTGTGCAAGCTGCATGAGGGTTTTAAGTAGTTTTCGAGAGAGTCTGTGTAATTACAAAAATGTAGGACACTAAAGTCAACAATCCCTTTGTTAATTCATCGTCTAGTTGAAATAGTCTGAATTTTAAGAAGATTATTATTTTGCCTTGTTACACTCACTTTTTCATCTGCCTATAATTTTACATTTATCTACAAGTGAAAATATTACACGAAAGACAATATAAGGAATATATATATAGTTGATTGTTTGTGAAGGTTCATTAATTTTTATCTACTTTGACATAATATCTTATCAACTGCATCGTGACCAACGAGATTACTATAATCTAAATGTAGCCTGGGGTTTGTGAAGTATGTATTATCTAATACCGCGTTTGCAAAAATTCGCATAATTTTAGCAGAGAATCCCACGAGCTTCAAGCTTGTTTACATGCTTCCGTTAGTGTTCCGGGTTGACAAATTATCAAATATCAACACTGGTTTAAATCGGTAACAAGCTCCTACAAGCTCATCCAAGTCGCGCCATACATTTACAAGCTTGCACTGGTGCTAGTGGCCTGAAAAGTGTATTACGTATCTTATCTTTTATAATATAATGTTCAATGTCTAGTCATCAATGTTAGACAAGGATAAAAGGGTTGTATGAATAACCTTGGTTTAGTGAGGGTTGTAGAAGCTTGCTTGTTTTTTTACTAAATACTATGATTTGATGTTTGATCTTGGTTTACAAAAGAAATAGATACACAGTTTGTATTGTTTGATAATAAGCGTATGCTTAATTCAACCAATAATCAAAATTGATTTAGCAGTTTTCACTTTCGCCACTGACTTTCGTTTCTGTAAATAAGTTCTATACAGAATATATAGAACACATCATCATCATCATTTCAGCCGTAAGACGTCCGCTGCTGGACATAGGCCTCCCCCAAAGACGCCCACCCGCTGCGATCTTGAGCGATCTGGATCCAGCGGTTGCCCGCGA